>JBCFYV010000935.1:17398005-17673005 GCA_039000515.1 Timema cristinae
TAAGAGGGCACAAGAGCCACTGGCAATGACGTCAGAGTGCATGACGTAGGACCTATAGAGTCAGAAGGACAATTTAAGGTATTTTATAAGGAAAATAAATTTACTTCCTTTCCTAAAAGGAACAATATGCATTTCTAAACGGTAATTTGAGCCAGCTTCCTGTTCTCGAACATTCTACCTTCATCCATATGTTCTATTTTATATTTTATTCTATTTTACTATACGTAAGCTTCTAGAAGTTTCCATGAGCAAATGATATATTTGAAAGATCAAAGATGGAACAATAGTTCCTCACTAGAAGTCCAGTCCTTGATGTAGTAAGACTGTAGCTCCTGTCCGGAACCCTACGATCGTAATATCGGCCGCGTACGAAGTTTATCGACGACATGATCTGTTTTCTCTTGAAATAAACAGAGATTTTAAATTAAAAGAATGTCAACTTTATAAATGTGTATTTATTACATAATATTGTAAAACGTGGCCCAATGAGGGGCGAGTGATATAAAGAGTGAGATAAATAACCCTAATTTTTTTATAAACCTTATAAAAAGGCTTCAAATCATGTGGCAATCAAACCACATTAGTTCACAACTCATCAATTAGTACAAAAACCAGGACATTTCAAATAACCGTAATCACAAGAAGAGAAATCTCTTCAATTGGCGTCCATCGCGGGGTTATTAATTCAATAGTTCCTCAAGAGATAATATGAATATAAATTAGTTAGATAAATAATATCTGGAAAGTAGTTTAAGGGGGTTAATATCGTATTGGCCTTGGAGGAATAGAGCAGTCTTATGATGGTTATGGTGATATATGTTCTGAGATTGGAGTCTCTAACATTCACATGTTACAAAAATATACTTTAATTACGTTCTTGCTATTAATTAACAGTCATATATTCAGATAAGTAGGAAGCAATTCAACATATGTGCATATTGACCTCAATCATATAGCACAATTATATGTAGTCTATAATAAGAGAATAATAGTCGAATAAACAATTAAGGGTTGAAAAAATAATAACAAGACGTTAGATAATATATTATTTGGATACATTTGTAAAACTAATATTAAAGATAGGCTGTTTAAAAGTCGATATTTAAATAAGCAATGCTTATGATCATATTTTCAACCATGTGATTATTTAAGCAAAGTATTTTTGTGACTTATTTAGCTAATTATTGTATTAATAAATATTAAATAATGATGTGTGTATGTTTGTGTTTGTTCAGGATGAGGAGAACCGGCGCCTGCTTTCTGAACAATATGACAGAGAAGCCCACAGTAGCCAACCAGGGGATGGACCCTCAGGCGAATAAGGTGGGGCAGCCCGCTCCTACGGCCCTGACTTATCCAACTGTCTGCCTGCTCTACAGGCCCTGACTTATACAACTATCTGCCCGCTCTACAGGCCCTGACTTATCCAACTGTCTGCCCGCTCTACAGGCCCCTACAGGCCTGACTTATACAACTGTCTGCCCGCTCTACAGGCCCTGACTTATCCAAATGTCTGCCCGCTCTAAGGCCTGATTATCAACTGTCTGCCCGCTCTACAGGCCTGACTTATCCAACTGTCTGCCGCTCTACAGGCCTTGAACTTATCCAACTGTCTGCCCGCTCTACAGGCCCTGACTTATACAACTGTCTGCCCGCTCTACAGGCTCTTGAATTATCAACTGTCTGCCCTCTACAGGCTCTGACTTATCCAACTGTCTGCCGCTCTACAGAGCCTGATTATCCAACTGTCTGCCCGCTCTACAGGCCTGACTTATCCAACTGTCTGCCCTCTACAAGCCCTGACTTATCCAAACTGTCTGCCGCTCTACAGGCTTGAATTATCCAACTATCTGCCGCTCTACAGGCCTGATTATCCAACTGTCTGCCCGCTCTACAGCCTGACTTATCCAACTGTCTTGCCACTCTACAGGCCCTGACTTATCCAACTGTCTGCCGCTCTACAGGCCTGATTATCCAACTGTCTGCCCATCTACAGGCCTGACTTATCCAACTGTCTGCCGCTCTACAGGCTCTTGATTATCCAACTGTCTGCCCGCTCTACAGGCCTGACTTATCCAACTGTCTGCCCCTCTACAGGCTCTGATTATCAACAGTCTGCCGCTCTACAGGCTCTGACTTATCCAACTGTCTGCCGCTCTACAGGCCCTGACTTATACAACTGTCTGCCCACTCTACAGGCCCTGATTTATCCAACTGTCTGCCCGCTCTACAGGCCTGACTTATCCAACTGTCTGCCCGCTCTACAGGCCTGATTTATACAACTGTCTGCCCGCTCTACAGGCCTGACTTATCAATTGTCTGCCCGCTCTAAGGCTCTGACTTATCCAACTGTCTGCCGCTCTTAAGGCTCAGACTTATCCAACTGTCTGCCCGCTCTACAGGCTCTGACTTATCCAACTGTCTGCCCGCTCTACAGGCCTGACTTATCCAACTGTCTGCCCGCTCTACAGGCCTGATTATACAACTGTCTGCCCGCTCTACAGGCTCTGACTTATCCAACTGTCTGCCTGCTCTACAGGCCTGATTATCCAACTGTCTGCCCGCTCTACAGGCCCTGATTTATCCAACTGTCTGCCTGCTCTACAGGCTCTGACTTATCCAACTGTCTGCCCGCTCTACAGGCTCTGATTTATCCAACTGTCTGCCCGCTCTACAGGCTCTTATATCAACTGTCTGCCACGCTCTACAGGCTCTGATTTATCAACTGTCTGCCGCTCTACAGGCCCTGACTTATCCAACTGTCTGCCCGCTCTACAGGACCGATTATCCAACTGTCTGCCCGCTCTACAGGCCCTGACTTATCCAACTGTCTGCCGCTCTACAGGACTCTACTTATCCAACTGTCTGCCCGCTCTACAGGCCCTGACTTATCCAAACTGTCTGCCCGCTCTAAGGCCTGACTTATCCAACTGTCTGCCCACTCTACAGGCTCATGACTTATCCAACTGTCTGCCCGCTCTACAGGCTCTGACTTATTCAACTGTCTGCCCACTCTACAGGACCTGATTTATACAACTGTCTGCCTAGCCTACGACATCCAGCGTGTCTCTGTGAAGTGCTGATGATGAGAACTATCACGTTCTCATGACAGACAGCTGATCCGAACAGAAAGACTTGGCCAATATTGTAGCCATCCTCGATCCTGACGGGGTAAAGGTAATGGCGTACAATATTACAATGGCATCAAACAAAGAAATGCAGAGCGAGTGGTCTGGAATTGTATGGCCTATATATTCTCGATTGATATATATATAAATCACATATTCTAGCTGGATCCTTCCACAAAATCCATATGGGCCGGTAAAAATAAACCTGTACTTTGATATCAAAGAAAACCCCAAACAAGGATAACTTGTCTCTGGTAGGATAGGTAAATAGAACAATTGGACACTACTGTTTAATCATTTTTTGAGTTTATTGAGTTTAAAAAAACAACATTATTATTAGAGAGCATAAAATAATATAAATTATATGTTTAGTTTTGAAGAAATCAATCAAAGGTTATCAAAAAGCTATACAATATTTTCAGTATTATTTATATTCTAGACACAAAAAACGAGAATAGAATAAACAACCTATTTTAGGGGCAATTCGCCCGACTGTCTACCACTTCATATAGACCCAATTGAATCTCTATCAACATGACAGCTAATCGAAGAAAAATAACAATATTTACAAAAATAACAATTTAAGTAAGTCATTCTCTTCTGTCATAAAAACAAATTTTCAAATATAGAAGAACATACGAGTAATTTAATAATTCCATACAACTAGCGACCTTAAATTCAACAAGTGTGCTAACCACCTTATCTACAAGTAATATTTAAATAGGATTGACTAATATACGTTCTAAGTATTTTTCATAAGAATATACCTTGGTACTAAAAAAGTAAAGTTAACTGACCTCAAATTATGACATACTATTTATCACTTGAGCAAAACTATATATATATAGAATCAATTTAATAAAGAATTATTTCAATACGTCTTATTTAATTGGTCAAAAGGACACAAGTATACCTCACAAATATTATATCCAAAATATATATTAACTATCTTTACCATAGCCTCACATTTCTACTTGCTGCAAAAGAAGGAATATCAATATGCAACGTCCTCTGATAAAATTAATGGTTATTTAAGTTACAGAAAGTTCCACACTTCAAAGAGGATTAAATACTGATATCTGTGACATAAATTCCAAGTCCTAAAACTGAATTATTTAACAGCACAAAGACATCGTTTATGTAAATATAAAAACATCACGTCTTTCAAACCAACCAATTTTTTTTTTTTAGGATATTCAGGCCGAGAAAATAAATTTAGAATCTACCAGCGAAAAGAGAATTTAGTGCTAACAATACATAGCCATGCACAATTAAATAATCAGATATAAGATATAATTTATCTTCGACTTGGTGCCCCCAAAGTTTTTGGTGTATAATGCAAGCTATAGATATTCTGTAGTATACATATATAATTATACACATACATAAATACAAATACATATATATGCATACCTATGTAGTATGTAGTATAGCATATATATAAAAATTACACACATACATTTAAAAATGGATATATGTAAATTACATAACATAGTTAACAAACACATATGCAAATCACACATACATATAGATTACATATAGGCCTTTATTCTAGCACATACATGCACATATGTATATGTGTACAATATATGTATACACATATATATACATGTAGATTATAGTGTACAAGTTATATAAATTTGGGATTATAGAATATATATTTATATATATATGCACATTACAGAATATGTATATACCTATATATGCTATATAGAACATATAATCTACATATATACTTACATTATATATAATATATATTTTACTCAGGTCTATCCCCTAAGATGTGTGTGTACACCAGGTTGAACACCACTGGTCTAGAGGACCAACTCCAAAGGATCTCTTTCAAGCCTCACCATATCAATATACACTGGTGCTACAGCTGAGTAATGCTGTTATACAATAAATCTGTTGATAAATGTGTTATTTTTTTAATGTTAGGAATGCAAGGTGCGTCCTTACTGAGCGCCGAACCAAGGGGTCTGCCCCCAGGATAACTATTGGCAGAAAACCTCAGGGAACTAGGGTACACGAACCATGCCGTGGGCAAGTGGAACTTGGGATTCTACAAGAGAGAGCTCACTCCCACGTATCGAGGCTTCGATTCTCACCTGGGGTACTGGACGAACCATGTCAGCTATTATGATTACATTCATCAGAGTCAGGTGAGTGGTGCGACCCTACTAGGGTCTAGTATTTTCCACAAGGTGGCCCTGCTAAAGTATAGTATTTTCTACAAGGTGGACCTGCTAAAGTCTAGTATTTTCTACAAGGTTTCCTCAGTAAACGATTGTTCCGTTTCCTCCAGTCCAAAGATGATGAGTTGAATGGGTTTGAATTGCGCCACAATCTTTCCCTCGCCAAGCACCTGGCGGGCAGTTACGCAACTGACGTATTCACCGATGAGGCCGTGCGCATCATCTCCACGCATGGCGTCACAGAACCTTTGTTCCTGTACGTAGCACATCAAGCGCCCCACGCGGGGAACAAAGGGAAACTGCTGGAGGCTCCGCAGGAGGTCTCAACCAATTTTCCCACATCGCCGACCCCAACAGACGGACATATGCAGGTGAATTGTGTAGATTCAAGCACTGCGTGTGTTTTACACTCTGGCATGAGTAGTTTTTTATAGCACCATGTATTACTCGTTCTGATTATACGCCCATGTATAAATTATTCCAATGAGTAAGGGATTAAGAAGTTTGAATTTAAATGAAATGTACCCATATTTTCGTGGAGAGAGAGTGGAAAACCATTTCGAAAAAATCACACTCAATACACCTGAACTGGAACGAACCCTGGTCTACCCGTCATCAGTAGTCTAGTCTGTTGTGAGAATGACGCCTTAGAGTAGACCATGCGGTCACTGATGTGGGTGTCATGACTATAGCCCAGTTTTTTATGTAATTAATTAAATATTTTAATACTGCCAGTTAGAAATGCGAAAAGCCAAATGTTGGTGAATTATGTTTAGGACTGTATTTGAAGTTTTAATTTTACTGATTTTTACTCACATATTTTACTGAATTCTACATATTTCACGTTTTTTTTTCCTTATGTTATTACTTTTATAGGAATAATACTTTTAAATGATGTATTACTAATTTTCAGGCAACCTGCAATTTCATAAAGGAAAACATTAAGTGGGTGGGGTAGGGGTGGGGGGGGGGGGAGTGAGTAAAGTCCATGTCAGATATTCTGGCTCGCCAGAGAGGATTACATTTGCCGTAACATATATAGCTTTGTGTCTGACGTTTATCTTGCTGTAAAGGGAAGAGAATTTGGCGTTCCATATAGTGGCTTCAGCAGCACATCTATCGAGCGACGTGTCAATTTGTAAACACAACGAGTTGTAAAAACAATTATTCTTGTATCTGATTAGCTTATTTTCCTGTTGTTATTTGGTCAGGAGAAGAAATGGATAAAGATCGGCAAGGCAAAGAACAAATAACGAAAACGGAACCCAAAATCAACCAAGATAAAGTAATTTGAAGTCTGTTACAATAATTCAGTCATTAGAAAGGCAAACAAGAGCAATCATGTTTGTACGTGTAAATGTATTATTAATACCGGATAGTATGTGGAGATCAAACATTTAATCTTGGATTTAAAAAAATAAAGAAATAGAATTTAAAAAAAAATCAGAAGTGATCTGACATTCATTTGTTTTCAAAGAGGCAGCCACAGGGACGGTTTCATATAAAACTTGTTGTGTTTGTATGATTAGGGTGGTTAATAATTGGGAAATTTAGTGTTGTAAATCAAACTAATAATGCAGTACAACTCGTTTAAAAAAGATAAATGTACGTGTTAATATTTAGAAAAGTACTATTCTATTATTTTCTTCAGAAATTTGTGAACATGAAATTTAATTTTGCTTAAATAATATATGTATTTATTAATTACGCGGGAAATACGGTTTATTCATGGTTACATATTTTCATATCAATTCATATTTTACTATTTTAGCTGATTTTGCTACATATTTTGTAGGTTAATACTACATAAAAATCCGGGCTTTAGTCATGACCCCAATGTGATCTGTCAAGCTATGTGTTTTAAATTTATTTTTAGCATCGCTTCCTTCAGCCCGTTCGGGCTATACTTCTATATACTAATTACAGTAATGTGTCACGAATTAGGAAGGCTTAATTAAAAGAAAATGCATCGTCATTTGCATGGAGGGAGAGTGGAAAACTATTTAGGGAAAAGCCCTCTCAGTACACCAGACCGGGATTAAAACCCAGATCTTCCCATCTTCGCCAGTGGGTAAATAAGGTCTACATTAGATATAATATACTTAAATTACTAAAAACATTTTAATTTGAAGCTATTTAGTTTCTCTCCTACATCAGTATATGCGGATTTGTATTATTATTTGAGGAAAACTCATACATAGTAACAGAAGTCTTGTAGGGCCTCGTACTCAATGACAAGAGTATGCTAAACTTTGTTATGATTCTCTAAGATAGCCATCTACGACAGAGCTTACCAAACAAAATTCTAGCAGGATATTATAAAAAACAAATATATTTATTTAGCACAGCGTTCGGGTTATACGCTTAAGTACTAATTGCGCTAATGGATTAGGAATTGGGAAGATTTAATTTAAAGGTTGTGAACCCTCAATTGAGTGGAAAACCATTTTTGAAAAACCGCCCCCAGTTCACCCGACTGAGATTTGAACCTCTATCTCCCCGTCCTCGGCAGTCTAGCTCAACACGAATTTAGCGCGTTGGCCAACTACGCCACCGAGGTGGGTATACACAAACGTATTGTTTTGCAGTAAAAATTGACACCCTTTCACCATCTTGTTGATAATATCCAGTGAGATCTGCAGATCATACTTCTTGTAGTGAAATTAAATCAATTAGACTTCCTACGAAAATTAAACAATCAACTATGATTGTTGCAGCCATGGTCTCCAAGTTGGACGAGTCTGTTGGTAGAGTCTTGGGGGCATTGCAACGTAAAGGCATGCTGGGAGACTCCATCATCGTGTTCATTTCAGACAATGGGGCCCCCACTAAAGGGGAATCCCCTAACTGGGGTTCCAACTACCCTCTTAGAGGGGTGAGTACATTTCATGTTCTGTCTTCGTTGGAAATCAGCCGAAAAAATCCTTCGGTTTGAATATTCCTGTGTTTATTACTAGAAAAATAAATCATCGTTACAAATATCAAGAGCCAAGGGTCCCGGATTCAATTCCTTGAATGGATGAAAAATCTATTATTGGTGAAATGTTGGTTTACGCTTTCACATTGATAAATTAATGGCCGGAGGCTGGATGTTGTACCAGTTCTAGATTTAAGTTAGTTTATAAGTCATATGATGATGTAATCATTTGGTTCAGAAAGTGTACGTTAAATACCTCGAATAAATCAAATGAAAATGAAAAACCAATAACAAACATTTTATCCAAGATGGCCATCAGGATTCATTTGGTTTGGTGGCTGCCATTTAGAGGCGATATCTGAAGCTTTCATCACCCAACGCACAGGTTGACACTAAATAATGGATATTTCCGTATGTATAAGTCCCTAAAAGTACCTACTATCCATTCAAACGGGTTGTTGTATTTTGGATACAGCCTGCCCGGACTATTTGCATCCAAACAATACATATAATCCAGATGAAATGTACCCACGTTTGCGTGGAAGGGGAGTGGGAGACCATTTATCAAGATGACGATCCTTAAGCTCATCTAATGTGGCTCACTATTAATGGGAGGTCAAGGTTGGGTGTATTGAGGTTTGCTCCCCTTAAATGGCTAACCACTCTCTCTCCACGCAAATGTGTGTACATTTCCTTTAAATAGTTCGTCTATTATCTCCACCCCATGAGTGTTATAAAACTATATTCGTCTCGAATTGGCAGCGCTACTGTTGAATGTACATCATATTGTGTTTCAGATAAAAGATACGCTGTGGGAAGGAGGAGTGAGGGTGCTAGGCCTTGTTTGGAGTCCTTTGTTACAGCAAACACCCCGGGTATCCAATCAGGTGATGCACGTCACTGATTGGCTGCCTACTCTCTATACTGCAGCAGGTATGTCTTACACTAATAAAGCTTAGTGAAATTATCAAGTTTTTAAAAATGTTCACAAGAGTTACTCGACCGGGATGTCAATAATGAATTTCAATATAGTTCTGTTCTGATAATAGATAGTGTTTTGTTTGTTTCGGAGGACCATTAATTGCTATATACATAATTCCAAACATTCAAAATAGAATACAGTATGGTGTGATAATTATTAAGGCTAGGACTTAAATACAACCCAAGATAGGCAACCCAAGTACAGTACTACAAATAAGTAAAACATATTAATTTAAAAAATATTTAGAATGAAAATTGAATTACTCTAGATTAAAATGTCTGGTTGAATTGTGCTTAAAATTATAACATTGTGTCATACAAAAAATGTTAATAACATATATTAAAATAACATCGTCAAACAGTTAGTGAAAAAATATAAGCTGACAACAAGTCTAAAAGTACATAAACAACCATTTAAAAATACAAAATTATTTATTTAACTATATTTTCAAGTCACACACAAAACACAGTTCTACAATAATAAAAAATTAATCTCCTTAGTAACAGAACAAAAAATGAATCAGTTCGCCAACTTTAAATAATAAAAAACCCAATCAGATATTGTCTTCTGACTAGCCTACGACATCCAGCGTGTAGCAGTTGAACCAAAGTTAGCTCCGTCAAGTGCTGATGATGAGAACTATCACTTCTCATGACAGACAGCTGATCCGAACAGAAAGACTTGGCCAATATTGTAGCCATCCTCGATCCTGACGGGGTAAAGGGTAATGGCGTACAATATTACAATGGCATCAAACAAAGGAATGCAGAGCGAGTGGTCTGGAATTGTATGGCCTATATATTCTCGATTGATATATATATAAAATCACATATTCTAGCTGGATCCTTCCACAAAATCCATATGAGCCGGTAAAAATAAAACTGTACTTTGATATCAAAGAAAACCCCAAACAAGGATAACTTGTCTCTGTCAGGATAGGTAAATAGAACAATTGAGCACTACTGTTTAATAATTTCTTTTGAGTTTATTGAGTTTAAAAAAAAACCATTATTGTTAGAGAGCAAAAATTAATATAAATTATATGTTTAGGTTTGAAGAACCGCATCAAAGGTTATCAAAAAGCTATACAATATTTTCAGTATTATTTATATTCTAGACACAAAAAACGAGAATAGAATAAACAACCTATTTTAGGGTCAATTCACCGACTGTCAACCACTTCATATAGACCCAATTGAATTTCTATCAACATGACAGTTAATCGAAGAAAATTAACAATATTTACAAAAATAACAATTTAAGTAATAAAAACAAATATTCAAATATAGAAGAACATATGGGTAATTTAATAATTCCATACATTTAGGGACCTTAAATTCAACAAGTGCGCTAACCACCTTATCTACAAGTAATATTTAAATAGGATTGACTAATATACGTTCTAAGTATTTTTCATAAGAATATACCTTGGTACTAAAAAAGTAAAGTTAACTGACCTCAAATTATGACATACTATTTATCATTTAATATATATATATTTATATATTATATATATATAAAAATCAATTTAATAAAGAATTATTTCAATACGTCGTATTTAATTGGTCAAAAGGACACAAGTATACCTCACAAATATTATATCCAAAATATATATTAACTATCTTTACCATAGCCTCACATTTCTACTTGCTGCAAAAGAAGGAATATCAATATGCAACGTCCTCTGGTAAAATTAATGATTATTTAAGTTACAGAAAGTTCCACACTTCAAAGAGGATTAAATACTGATATCTGTGACATAAGTTCCAAGTCCTAAAACTGATTTTTTTTTAACAGAACACAGATATCTTTTATGTAAATATAAAAACATTACGTCTTTAAAACCAACAAAAAATTTTTTTTAGGATATTTAGGCCGAGAAAATAAATTTAGAAGCTATCAACCAAAAGAGAATTTAGTGCTAACAATACGTAGCCATGAACAATTAAATAATCTGCATGCCTAAACAATAAAATTATAAATAAAGGCCAAAACAGAATTTAATGCTTAGATTATTAGTGGACGTGAAGCGTCTCCAAAGAATACGCACCCAATAGTAATTTACAAAGGCTGTTTCGGCGGTATTTATATTCACTCTTCCAGCTCAGAGTGTTGTGGGGAAGTTAGAAGAAAAGGAGGTAGGGTGGCGGGGGGGGGGGGGGGGGGACCAATCGGAGAGACGTGTGAGCGGTTTATTGATGTACCCTATTTCTTCCTTATTCTATGAACTGAAGCTACGAGAACATAGGCCGAGAACGTTCCACTTGTCTCTGGAAGGCGGTACAATGTTATATATTCTCTGGTGGGATTTATGTCACTTCGGGCGGGAACCACTCAACATCACACGTGGTGTTTCAGTCTGCCGGGTCGTCTAGCAGGGGCAGAATTGGACCATGAGTGACAGTGTTAGTGTAGTGTCAGGAGTGTGCGTTATACATTTAATAACCATAATTAACTATAAATCAGGATACTATTGTTCATGGATGCATCAAAAGAATTCATAATGAATTAACTGTATTAGATAAATTATATTAATGTCTAAATAATAATTCTCCTTTGATTTATTTTCTATTTTTGTAAAACTAGATAAACACTTTACCTTGTGTTTTAAAGCAAATTTGTTAATTTCTCAAAGATTTGAAAAATATATATGAAATGAGTGTGTATAAAACATATGTTTTGTCAATGTGAAAAATATAAAGTTGTTGTGTAGACAGACAGGATTGTAATTAACTTCTTTTGTTGTAGGTGGTATCCCGCCCTTGAATGGTGTGGATGGTGTGAATCAATGGGACGCAATTGTCTACAACTACCTTCTCAGAAACGGAGGTTTTAATTAACATTAATGAAAAGAAACGAACTGCCGCCATAAGATTCAAAACTATAAGCTCATTATAGGTCAGTCAACATAATAATTTCACTTTATACTCCTTTTATTAATGTGGTATCAAACAGTCGAGATAACTTATAGAAAGCACCGATCTTACAAAATAAATATGTTGCCTTTAATTAGCATAAATTACAATGACATAGATTTATAAACTAATGAATAATATAGAAGAAACAAAAACAAAAACGAGATAATACAGTAGTAATTTTAACATTTATTTAGAGAAATGTACACAATAAACAAACAATATATAGGCCTAATTAGTTGTTGTGGGTCATAAATATTTATCTTAAGCTTGGTTATTCTTTTATGATAAAAATCAAATTCTGTAAATCTAGAGTTTAATACAGAATTCTTAGTAAAGTTTAATGTACTGATGTTACTCGTAAATCATAGTTTTCGTATATGACTGGATTTAGTAGCAATAATAGTGACATAAGCAACTTGCAAAATTAAAATAACACCTTTTAATTACAATATCATACACATAACCGAAATATATTTACATTTACATGGTTCCATATGATTGAAGTGAACACTTGGTAGGAAAATAAAAGAGTTAGAAGTAAAAACGTGTAAGAAATACATCAAGATTATGTTCATTTTAACTCTTTAAACTTTACCGTTACATGAGAGACGCTAATAGATTAGATCTTCATGGTCAGTAACGGCCTTAATAATGTAGAGGTGTAGACACAAGCATTATATTGGAATATATTAAAATATTGTAGCTAAATTACCAGGAAATTTTACAAAATCAATTAATATAAAAACATCAGCATCAACGAGAATAATAGCACTTATAGACTAAATTCGAAACGTCATTTTAATTGGGTAATAAAGACTATACTTACCGATGCCCACGCGCACAGGAAGATTCAAAAAGTAACATTTTTAGCAACATGAAATAAATATTGTAAAAGGCTTAAACTACTCTTATACCAGATAATAATGTATTTTGTATACCGTGCATGGTATTATTGTTACGAGTTGTAGTGAAGTAGTAATATTGTTTAACTGTAGAGCTCTTGTAGTATGATGAAATATTAATATATTTCAGGTAGTAGTGGTTCAACCTTTGATAAACATTTTGGTGAAACCTGGACTACATCTTCCAGCCCTCCATACAATTATTCAGCCATCACAAATAGTAAAGCAGGGACAGCCATTGCTAAACTCTACAGATCTCTATACAGGTATTTATAAGTGGGCTATTACTGAAATATACAGATCTATTTACAGGTATTTAATAGTGGGCCACTTCTGAACTATACAGACATATTTACAGGTATTTAATAGAGGGCCATATCTGAACTATACCAGTAAAGATCTATTTGCAGATTTTTAATAGTGGGCTCTTTCCGATTTCTATAGATCTACATAAGTATCAAATAGTGGGCCATTATTTAACTTTCTAGGTACCATTATAAGCATTTAAAAGTGGGCTATTATTGAACTCTACAATTCAAAGACTAGTTTCTTAAAGTCCATTTTCAGTTCAAATGGTGGTCGAAGTAAGGTACAGGAGATTAATAGGAGGAGGGAATATCCAAATTCGGAGACGTTGAAATACATTACAACTTCTTTAAGACTCCTTCCCCATGATGGAGTATTATTAACAAAATAAAATGTTAAAGATACAAAAGTAGGCCCCAAAAGAATTAAACAAATAATAAAAGTATGTTAATCAGGTTAGATTACCCATAGATAATAAATATGGAGGGGAGGAAATAACCATTATTATAACTCAGTGTTTTTAATTTTACCGTCACAAAATTACAACTAAGGGATGTAAGGGTACATATCAAAGATACCATATTTATTTAAACGACAAAGTATGAAATATTTAGACTATTAGGAAATTCAAACAAAATTATGTCGACTATAAAGAGCACAGAAACTAATCTAAAATAAACTATTACTATACTAGTCTTCATTGTGTGTGTGTTTCAAGGTTATACTTGGGATGGAAACCCCTTTCCTCTAATGCCTTCATTCATAGCTCAACTTTGTCAGCTTGTCAGAGAGGCAAGAGCACATTGCGCGGCGTAACAATAGGCAACACTGAAATGACCTTGAAACACATATCTTCCTGAATCAGAGTATAGACATGTGAACTATATACAAGATATGAATAAAGATATAAGTAATGGGCTTGATATTAGGCTAAAATTATATTGATTAGCAGTATACTCAGTGGCCACACTACCTACCGGATAAATTAATACAATCTTGTTAGTCACTACACTTAATAATATAATGAATTAGCCATCTCCCAACACAACACACCTTTCCCTGAGTTCATGTCCATCGAGAGGTCGTTACTGTGGCCGAACAAAAACTAGACCAGATGTTCTGAGAAAATGTGTAGTTGACCAACATAATTCATCCGATACTATTGGGAATAACTTGTGCTTTGGCTGAAAAGGCACCAACCTCAAAAAAAGGGACGTGGTGAGAAATAGCCCTCATTATGGATTCTTTGTATGGCTATTAATATGTCCAACTTTCTTATCTCGGCTTCGGAACAAGTTCCATCTACTGCTATTGGTTCATAGGAGGCTGTCATCACTGACCTGCGGCTTTCCACAGAGTACAATGTCTGTTTGGGCGTCACACTATTTACCCAGTGTTTGTTTACTTAATTTATCTATGAGAACTAAAAAAGGGTTTTTCACTCTTCCTCCACTCAAATGTGGGTACACTTCCTATAAATATAACCTTCCTAAATCCTAAAATCGTTAGCATGTTGTTACGTTTCGCGTTCGCGGCATATGTTAATAGTTGCATATTAACCCCCACGTTGTGTCGCAATTTGCTATACTTCTCTTTTTATTGACGTATGATAGCCCCGTGATTGGGAGTCATTTGTTATACTTCTTTTCAGCCCCTCGTTGGACGTCATTTGTTATATTTCTCCTCCCCACGTTAGAATGCTATTTGTTATATTACATAACAGAATCATTTAAGAGTCACTCCGTAAATCATCGTTTCTATTACGCAACTATGTGCTTTACTTATAATGCCTCGTTCCTTATCATTAGACTTTAATAAATGATAATATATCACATAAAGTTTGATATCTATTTATTCCTTAAATTGAAAACATATTGTTATTAATATTCTAATCGAAACACGATCATGTCGAGGGCCTAGCAACTTATAATCACCGATCGCTTAAAGCACGTCCATTCAAGACCACGACTGATTGCACAGTAAAATACGAAGTTTCAAAAAGTCACATATATCTGAGTTCAATAGAAGCTTCTCGAAGGAACCTTTCTAACGGTAAATTACACACCTACAAACCCAGAACAAAAATACCTATTGCGTGTGGAAGCTTCTCGAAGAGGAAATACTTTAAAAGATCTTAACTTGTCTGGATTACGTTAAAAGACGTTAACATTTCTTAAGTTTAGCTCCAGTAGATGCTGCCATCGTACCACGAGGCGCGAACTAACTAGTAAATAATTTAGAGGAAGACGTGATTTAAGCGCCACGTAATAGGTTGTAAAATTTAAATAAAGTAAAATATGTTTAATTATATGTAAAATATTTTTGAATATATAAATAATTAGAATGAGAAATGGTCAATGCTTTCAAATACTCCTTAGGGTTAAATCTATTGCATTACAATGTACAAGTTAGTTCACAAGCGTATAACTCAAACGGGCGATAAGACGCGGGGTTAAATTCTTTTTAATTAGTTAGGAAATTACATCTTTAGGCCAATATAGTTGTTTTAAGTAATTAAAGTTATCAAATTTCAACTTTTTAAACAAACTACACTAGCCATAGTAAGATTCAAGAGGGGTGGGAGGCTAGTGGCGACGAGAAATAGAGAGGATTGAGTAGTATCTGCACCTTCTTCCACCCAGATGGTATCACTGATCAGTGGCGTGGTTAGTAAGTTGATAATTTCACCACCGACTAGATTATTCTGGCATACAGTTACTTACAGATGCCCCCAACATATGTTTAAAAATCATCCTGTATAGGAAGGCTCTAAGTATAGGGTCATTTGAAAGCGTGTGTTTGCAAGTAACCAACCTTAAAGTCAACCTATTCTTCTCCAAGGCTCTATTGGTACAGTCGACCAGTTCTTCTCTCTTTTCTTTCAAGGTGGGATTGTTCTCTGCATCTAGACTTTCTGTGTAGCTCCCTTGTGGCCAGGCCTCATCCTCCTAAATGAATATATACAGATGAAACTGTAGTCAGAGGCTAGGATGCCGCCGTGGCCTGACTTGTACAACTGGGATCAACACTTGCAGAATTTCTAAAAGGATCATGTCAACCAAATATTTTGGTTTGCTCTCACAAACTTTCGTGATTCTGAAGACTACCCGCTCTAGTTGTAATGTCTGTTCACGGTAGGAATTGACTTTTGAAAGGCCTTTTTCCCTACCATAAATCTATTAAGTAGTAGGATATTGGTAGGAAAAAAGACCTTTCAGAGAGTAATTCCTACCGTGAATGGAATATAGACCCACCAAGCCAGGGTGGAAATACCAATCAGCACTTCAATCAGTAGCTCCAAAATACGTCCTAACAAACAACCACTGTGCCATGTATGTGGAACAGACAATTCCTATGGGGTCAAGTCTACCAACGGCATCATTAGTCGTTGTTTCTTCTGAGCCTGCTTGACCAATTCTCTTAACACAGCTGGCCCATGTTTCCCATCCACTGTAGGTGCTTTCTCACATACTTACAAACGCTGGACTGGGTTGCACTGGTATCAACCGGGAGTCTAAGAGGAACACGCCGATGGCTAGGTTTGCTCACAATAACTTTTATATGTTCATGCGGCTGGGTTAAGGGGGTAGCAATTTGCGATATGGCTCATGCTCTGTACGCACTTTACCAATATTATAGTGTGCGTCCTATGAGGACTTCTGCCTCCTTACAGTGGAGGATCCTTGTCAGTAAACATCATCAGATTCGTCAATGCACCATACCTGATCCCTTCCTGGTGGATATATCCCACTTTCCTGACTTAATCACGGCCCTCTAAAGTAAGGTAGAGGTAATGCTGACAACGAGTAGTGGAACAAGGTGTCTTCACGGGCGCTGATAAAGGGTCCACGAGTAGGAGTGGGCGCAGTCCTCCCTATTGGGGTTTGTTCAGAAACATTAATTTATTGTTAATTGTCTTTATATAAGTATAGAATAATTGCATCATTGAATTATTCGGCGTGTTTTCATCACTGGCCTGGTATCGCTGTTGCTACAAGAGCGTTTTCGTGATCCTGTTATCACGGCTGGTTACGAGTCTTATAACTGAGACTATACCAAACTCGGTTTGATAACGCTTTACTTGACCAAACTAGATATCCTGGTTTAAGGTGAAAGTTTAGAAAAAGCAAAAAAAAAAAAAAAGACAGTTTTTTATATCAAAACTTTTTTCGTCAAAATAAATGAAATATTTTTTCATTAGAAACATTTTATTCATATGGTGGCCTTAACATTTCCTGAATATCGGTAAAGGTGTCCTGGAATCAAAACTTTTTCTCTTAATTTAAGAATTTGTCACCTAATGATATTATGCTCATGCCAGATATTAAGGAAGTGTTGATATCACTCAACACCCGAAGAAAATTAAAATATATATTTCTAATGAAGAAAATAATGGATTGATTTTGGCCAAAAAATGTTTTACTATAAAATTTGCAAAAAACACTTACCGTTTCTCGCATACCGTATATTCCCATCTTAAACAATAAGCTAATTTCAAAATTCTTCTTTTTTTTCAAACGAGAATAGCATCTTAATCAATGGATTTTAATGGTTAATATTACTTACTTACACCATATTATTAGGAAATCAAACGGTCACTGCCGTTTGTCCAAGTACACCATCCTATCTTGACAGTTCTATCCAATCCACCTCATTACAGCTATCCCTATCTGAGCTAGTTATCAGTCCACCCTTTAACCTACCTGTCTTGAGCAGTTATCAATCCACCTCATACAGCTTACCATCTAGCTAGTTCTACCATCCACTCATTACAGCTATCCCTATCTTGAGCTAGTTTACCCATCCACCTCATTAAGTTACCCTATCTTGAGCTAGTTTTATCCATCCACTCATTACACCCTATCCCTGTCTTGAGCTAGTTCTATCCAATCCACCTCATTACAGCTTATCCCTATCTTGAGCTAGTTTTATCCAATCCACCTCATTACAGTTTATCCCTATCTTGAGCTAGTTTTATCCAGTCCACCTCATTACACCCTATCCTTCTTGAGCTAGTTCTATCCATCCACCTCATTAACCCTATCCCTGTCTTGACTATTTATCCAATCCACCTCTAGCTTCTTCTGAGTTTACATCCCCTCATTCACCATCCCTGTGACTATCTATCAATCCACTCATTAAGCTATCCCACTTGAGTATTCTTCCAATCCACCTCATTACGCTTACCATCTGGTGTTTTATCCAATCCACTCATTCAGTTATCCTGCTTGACTAGTTCTATCAATCACCTATTAGCTATCCTATCTACTGTCTATCATCCACTCATACATTATCCTATCTGAGATAGTTATCATCACTCATTACACCTATTTCAGACATTCTAATGTACTCTCATCTGTGTCTGTCTCCATGGCTATTTTCATGGTTGCAGTCCAACCTGAACACGTTCAGATATTCTTATGTGCTGTTATCCGCTACCAATTGTGTAAATATCACGTCAAATCTTTGGAGGAGACAAAAAATAACATTGTTTGAGCTTACTTTTTGAAGCAGCCGAGTTGTCAACAACTTATAGATTGAGTAATAGCGTGCATTTCCAGACGTATTATTATTATTATTATCATCATCCTATCTCCACTCTGATATCGCTATTTTCTAGTTAAAATTGTTCCTAAATATTTAAATTTACTTACACGTCAAATGAAATGCTGTTCACAATAATCTCTAATTTACTGTCCTCAATATGACATATTCTCTGTGTGATCATACACATAGTTTTTCCAGTGTTCTGCATTTATATTAACAGATTTATTACTATTAATTAACAAAGCTAAATCATATTACATTTGCGATTGCGATTGCAATTTGATTATGCTCTAAGGTTCTTTCCTTTCACCATGCGTTCTATTTTGAAGCGTAATTTGTATTTTGGTTTTAAAATAACTCTAACCTACTGTATTTACTTGGGACTAATAAGGAAAACGGTTTATATCCTGAATTCTTAAAAAACAAGGCTCTATACTTTGTGAACTTAACAAATATATCAGCCCCTTTCTCTAGCAACAGAACCAACTCCATCTATCCCATCATAGACAATCACACTGTAAGTCCATTAACCTAGTTACCAACTAGAATGCTAATAATGCATTGCTCGATATATTAGCCTCGCCACTGAAACTCTCCGTAAACGTACTGTATATACACTGCCCTGACATCAAAATCATAACTCTGACAATCTAGTCTCAGCAGAGGCTCAACATTAGGACTGATACAAATCCTTCAAAAGAGTCCAGTACAATGTGTCACAAGATGAGAACTGGTTCATCAAATTATTAATCACTATTATTACATATTTAAGCCTTGTTGCAACATTAGCCCCACCTGCCATCTAAAGATACCATAGAATAACTGCCAGATAATGTTTAGTTCAAAAGAGAAGTTTTCTTCCTTAAATTGAGTTCATTGAAGCATGACGCTAGCTTCCCTCTTTATTCTACCCTTCCTGAAGAATATTTTATGAAAGCATAAACACATTGAAGTGTTTGCAAATACGTAATTCATTTTTCTACAGTTAATCACATATTCTATTTTGCAACATATGTAAGCCACTTGGTCAGCATGGCTCTGATTGCTGGCTAACGCTGTAATTTTTTTACTGTAAAAAAGTATTTCATATTTATAACCAAGAATTGAATTATGTCCCTGTAAATACTAAATATATCAAAATTGATAAAATTGTTAATCTCATGTTATTTAACAAATATATAATCCACTTTTATAGTTCCTATTTGACACGTTGCAAAATGTAAAATCCATCTCATCCCTGTTTGTTAGACAAGCAGCTTCTGCCCTCCACCTTCCCTACATACGCTCTGAAGCCACACTGCTCTGCACCCCACGCAACCCTGGATTCTCATGTGACCCAGCAATCACCAAGCAGTCCTGTTTGTACGACGTTGAGCACGACCCTTGTGAGACGGACAACATCGCGGAGACCTACCCAGACATAGTCCAACATCTTCGTGGACTGTTAGTGCGACATAGGCAGTCTCTGGTACCACAAAGCAACCTGCCCACAGCCCCTTTCAGCGCCAACCCCAGCATATGGGGGAATATTTGGACCACTTGGGGAGTGGAGGGGAGGTAGGGTGAACGTAGCACACCCCTCCCGGTTTGGAGTTGTAACTAATGACTGTAAGTGCCTTTGTATACAATGTGTTGAAGCTATCTAACTGGCCTTGTATACAAAGTACCGAAGCTATTTAAATTGCATTGTGTAAAATGCACCAACCCTACTTAAGTGGTTTTGTATACAATGTGTCGCCATGTATGCAATGTTGTAAGAAATTACAATAAACTGATAATTTATTTATGTGTATTTATTTAAATATTGTTTATCATCGTTGGTCGAACTGATATTAAACTAACTTTACTGCTTCATGTGAATAGTCTATTAATTACTATATGTATATATGTACATTTAAACTTATATCTTTGTTAATATTTTTAATCATTGCATTCTGTTGTATTTAACATATAAATACAATAAGTTTCAAAATATTTTCAGACTTTTTAAATGCATTCATCCAACGTATTTCACGAGAATAAACATAGACGCTGATTGTATCGCACATCAATCCTCTTCTATTGTAAAACTTGAAGCATCATGGGTAGACGCAATGGAGTGTAGCATTACACTAACTTGGACTGCCTATGTGACTTGAAGTGAGAAAGAACGATGGTGGAAGAGATACAAGAGCCACAATCATTCCTATTCAACCAATCAAGAAACAAAAATATGGAAAGGAGTGACGTCATCATGTGTAAACAAAACTAGGCTCATTCCTTCTATTTACAGCTGATAGCTGTCATATGAAACGTTAACTACATTTTCACCTATTAAATAACTTGTTCCGAATGAAACCAGCTATATTTTACTTATTTCTTCTTATAATTTTCCACTATGCTCTGTTCTATATATTTATCATTTCTAAATCCCTTATTTGAAATTTAATATTCTTATTAAATCCTCCACTTTATGCACGATGCAGGGCCGCTAGAGAAGATCGCAAGCAATGCTGGTAAGCGGGAAAGAGAGAATAAGACGACCCCTGGCGCTAATATTTCTGGATGGATGGATGGATGGATGTGTGTGAAATCAGTCCTGTATTTTATTTCTTAATAAGTTCAATTATAAATTTAAAATACCAGTGCTAAATACTTTCAAAATGAAGAGGCAAGAGAAGACTATGACGATGAAGGAAGAAAGATGACGATACTACATGTTTTTATTTTATATTTTTCAAGGTTTTAAAAACCATACCATCCGCAAGACTATAAGGACATTCTAAGGTGATATGAACCCAACATATTTTTATCTTTTATCATGGACACCGGAAACTGCAAGACCTTACGACACCCAATTCTTTTGTACTACATCCAGCTTGCAGTGAATTTTAGGTAAAAACCATTAATAATTTGAGCAACTTTTAACATTTTGCTATATACAACGTGTATCAAAAACATTGCATCAAACTTTGGCAGGCTATTCCTTGGGTGAAAATAGAATAATTCACATCATCAACCTAGGGTCCATCTTGAATATTAAGGGTGGTATACACCCCTAAACATAGAGCTAAAAACGACTATTGTGTGAAATATTATGAAAACTGATTAATGTATTACAACGAATCTTTGTATACTACTTATTGAAACCTTGATCATTAATAAACTAAATGTGCTGTTACCGTAACCCACCCCCATCATGTAAAAAAAGGGGGGTTGTATCACTTTTTTCTGCAATAAAATGTGTCAGAGTAATTATTACTAATTTTGACTTAAGATTACAAAACAAGGATTAAAATTAACAAAAAAAGGTGCCTTGGAGAAACTGTCTAGCTTTTTCCGTTTTCGAGATAATCACACAAGTTTGAGCTCAGAGACAAGTGTAAATACCTGCTAGGTAGGCAACCAGAATTGCAGTGTTACTTCGCACTGCAGTCGTTTAACCATTTTTACCTGCACGTGGACTATGTATCACGTAAATTTGGTAAACAAGGCTGGTTTGTGTGTAATGATGGAGAGACTCGGATACTTTTCCTTCTTCATAAGCTCCGATGTGTTGCTATTTATCACATTAGTAAGTTATGCTTACACAGTTCACACGGGTGGGATTTTAATCATTACACTCACTGGAGTATTGAAAACTAAATTAAAAAATACTAATCGTAGTTATTGTATGTTTTAATCCCTAGCTTCAAAAGCAGATTCATAGCAAGTGTTCAAAATAGTGGCCCCTAACGTCATCGCAATAATTGAGGTGGCGTATCAATGACTGGCGTAATCTATCGAAAACACGTGGTGTTTCTTGAACTTTATCACATGCAGCACCTAGCCTGGCTAACAGGTCTTTTTCAGAATCAATGGTTGTCTCGTACACCAAAGCTTTGAAAAAGACCCACAGAAAGAAGTCTAACGGATTAAGGTAAGGAGAGCGTGCCTACCTGGCAGGAATTAACACTTGTCTTTGAAATCAAACATGCATTATTATCTCGGAAACGGGGGAAAATAGACAGTTTCTCCAAGACACCTTTTTTTGTTAATTTTAATCCTTGTTTTGTAATCTTAAGTCAAAATTAGTAATAATTACTCTGACACATTTTATTGCAGAA
Source organism: Timema cristinae (assembly GCA_039000515.1). Taxonomy (NCBI): domain Eukaryota; kingdom Metazoa; phylum Arthropoda; class Insecta; order Phasmatodea; family Timematidae; genus Timema; species Timema cristinae. Next base: position 17,420,986 of record JBCFYV010000935.1, read on the forward strand.
AAAGTGTTACAACCCCCCCTTTTTTTACATGATGGGGGTGGGTTACGGTAACAGCACATTTAGTTTATTAATGATCAAGGTTTCAATAAGTGGTATACAAAGACTAGTTGTAATACCTTAATCAGTTTTCATAATATTTCACACAATAGTCGTTTTTAGCTCTATGTTTAGGGGTGTATACCACCCTTAATATTCAAGATGGACCCTAGTTTGCTGATGTGAATTATTCTATTTTCATCCAAGGAATAGCCTGCCAAAGTTTGATGCAATGTTTTAGATACACGTTGTATATTTTTCTTTCAAGCAATGACTCTGATGATAAATTTTTATACAGTCATTGTTAAACAGGAAGCAATGAGCTATAATAACCATCTTATTTATTTCTGTTTTTTATAATTTTTTTCTTGTTGAAATTCTATTAAGTAAATAAATATTATAAATTTGTTTTTTCAACAATATCTCATCAAATATTTATTTATTGGAGTATGTATTAAATTCATTGATATATTTACTCTTTTATTATAAAGAAAATAATCTTTGTTCAGATATTAAATTATATATTTTTACTTTCTCTCTCTCTCTTACAGGTAGAGAAAGTATGGTGATTGTCAAAAAATTTGAACTCGAGATTTTGATGAATCTTGATGTTTCATGACTCCCTGAATCCGAAAAAGTGGTTTTTGAATTGCTGTCTGCCTGTTTGTACCTCCAACTAGACCCTAAACTATTTTACCGATTGAGCTAAAACTTGATATCTAGGGTTTTCATAGGGTTGCTCCGAGGGGTTTTCTGAATTCGATATCTACCCCTAAAATTGAGGGTAGTTTACTGAAGGGCAAAAAGAGTAAAAGTTGATTTTCACAAAATGGCTACTCTCAATATTTCGGCAAAATGGCTTTAAGGGCTCCGGTCTGATGCGTAAATTAACATTTTTTACAATATCTCCGAAACTATTTGAGATATGAAATTACTTAGAATTACAAATATGTATATATATTTTTAATACAAATATTTTATTCAAAACATATTTTTATAAAATCATTAACTTTCAATCTATACACAATTATATATATATTTTTTAACTTTTTGGACATTAAAGTTTAAGTATTGCGACCGTAAAAAAATCTAACCTGAAATGTTTATGGATGTCGACGTCTCATGACCCCCCGAACCCTAGTAAATAGTCTTTGCAATGCCGTCTGTCTCTGTGTCTATTAAAACTTAAAATTAAGAGTAGTTTTATAAGGGGTGAAAAGAGAAAAAAATAGGTTTTCTCAAAATCTGCTCCAACGATTTTGATTAAAATTCGTATCCAGGCGTTGATTAAGATTATAAATAAACTGGCTATTTTCATTTTCCCATGAAATGATTTTCAGGGTACTTTACAGAAGCGCTAATTTCCGTATCTCCACAAATATTTGAGATACTAAACAACTGATCATTGCAAAGTTGTAGTACTATTAGAAATAAAAACTTTTATTTGACATATATTTTTATAAAAGCAACAGTTTCTGAGATATTTGAAAATATATGAATACAATTTTGTGAGCTTTAGTTGTAAACATATACTACTTAAGTCTTAACTCAATAATTCTCCAATCCCATAGAGTAATTAAATATAAGTATCTAAAAAAGTATGTTATTTTTCCTTAAACCTCTTAGAAGAAATGTTCGTACACAACAATGATCTATCTCCATTTTAGACTCGAATAGTCAATATTTACATTTTTTATTGGTAAAATGTATAAATGAATAATTAAATTTCAATGCGATGACTTGAAGATGTGCAACACCTAATCAAAATGTTAAAATTTTAACCGGAAATCGATATTTTAATACAAAGTGTTGACCCTTGTGGACCCAATATTAATCTTTTTTATTGGTCCAAACATACAAATGAGGACATTAATTGTTTAAAAATAAAAATATATGATTTAAAACAGAAATTTTGATTTATCTTGACGTTTCATGAATCCCTGAATCTGAAAAAGTTGTTTTTGAATTTCCCTCTGTCTGTCTGTCTGTAACTCTGACTAGAGCCTAAACTATTTTACCGATCAGGCTAAAACTTGGTATCTAGGGTTTTGATAGGGTTGCCCCGAGGAATTTTTGGAATTGGATATCTATCCCTAAAATCAGACCATAAACCAATTTACTGCAAATTTATAAATTAGTTTCCGACACTCCGAGCTGTCAGCAAATGGTTAAATACCATTTTATTAAGGTCTTTAAAACATTTAACTTTTTGAAATGCTCTTAGGTGGACAAAGATGCGCCTCTTTTCTCATTGATTCTATACAATTGTATATTATTTTATTCCTGTTCTTATTGTGGGTGGTGATGATACAATGTACATTATTCCGTTCAGAAATCTTACGAGTTTATAGAAAGAGAGAGAAAGTCTGTGCGTGCGCCATACCATTTATTTAAATTATTATTTCACCCAATTATATTTTTATATTTATAACTAACAGAATTATCAGGTAGGATGTTATTTAGACCTTAATTTAATAGAGCAACTACATATTTGCTTTAACATCAAACATTATCACCTAAATTATTTGTTAGTAATATTATTTTCCAATTTTTCCTATTGTTAACATTGGTGTATCACCCTCTTCCATTAAATAGCATTGTTACATGTTGCTTCACTGACTGCTTGCTGACCTTGGAGCTCAACACTGATGAGTTCAAGATGGGTCATAGCTAATAGGAGTACAAGCTTTCAGAGGTTTTTAGATTACAATATGACGTAGTGGTCCCGAGGCTAAGAGCTATTATTACTCATGCTATTACTATTATAATTTTTATCATTATTATTCGGATTAAAAGCTACTATTATTTTGTTAGATTGTTGGTGGTAACGCACTACATTATAATCGTATATAGTCACAATATACAGAAGCCATTTAAATGGCCTTGTACCAGAAATTTAACGAAAGTATTATGTGAACTTGTAAGCAATGTTTAGCCAAAATCTACTACGACCCTTCTCATCCTGCAGGGTTTGCAGGGGCGGCGTCGCTCTTAAGGGCGTCCAAGAAAGATCCCGAAAAAGTACGAGAATGACTTCCAGAGCAGACGCTTATACCCTACACAAACCAGCGATAAAAAAGTTTCCACGCAACAAGTACGTGGTGTCAAACATTGACGATCTCTGGCAAGCCGATCTCAACGATATGAGAAGTCACAGAAAATACGATGCTGCAGTGTACTTGCTCACCGTCATCGACGTGATGAAATTTAATCAAAATCGTTAGAGCCAATTTTGAGAAAATCGACTTTTTCTCTTTTTTCCTTCAGTAAACTATTCTTAATTTTAGGGTTGGATATCCAATTCCAAAAAACCCTTGGGGAAACCCTATGAAAACCCTAGATACCATGTTTTAGCCCGATCGGTAAAATAGTTTAGTCTCTAGTTGGAGGTACAGACAGACAGACGGAAAGTCAAAAACCACTTTTTTGGATTTGGGGGGTCATGAAACGTCAAGATTCATCAAAATTTTGAGTTAGTTTTTTTGACTCACTACACTTCCTCTACCTGTAAGATAGTGAGAAAGTAAATACTACTCAAGTTTTGCTGGTGATGTAAAATAATCATTAGAACTCTGCCATGTGCCAGCAGAAACTATTCTGTAATAGTTGATTATTTCTCTGCTACTCCACGGTAACAAATTTAATTTACAGTCTGGCTGATAAATGTGCTCACACTTTTCTCACTCAATTAGTTTACAAACCACTCACTAGGAGTAGGCTCTTTTGCGAGAGGTATTTAACCAGGCCGTCGACAATCTCTAAATAATCTCTGGTCTTGTCTTAACAACTTGTCACTGGTGAAGTCAATTAAAAAAACTCTTATGGTTTGAGCCCACAATCGAGCTATACAAATTGAGCGGCTGTTGTTGTTAGAGATGATAGTGCTAACATTTGTAGATAGAGAGTGTCATGTGGTCACCACAATGAACTTTCCGACCACTAATCTCGGTTTTCTAGACTGGAGCTGCTACTTTATTCAAGTGGCTCCTCATGAGTACTCACGAGGCTGAGTTTGACCCCATTACAAACCCAATGCTATACAAAAAATTCTGTAAGTGCCAGGAATCGAACCCCGAACCTCTAGATCTGTAGTCAGGAACTCTGTCCACTCTGACTAGATCACACAGGCTATTTTCTCAATAGTTACAAAAAACTAAGTAAAATAAGATGTTTTATTTGGCTTATTTAGCACTGAAATCACGAAACAACTAATAAAAGAAATGTTACAAGGAGTGACTACAATATGCATGTGGTTTTAACCGGGCCAAAGTTTAGAAGAAATGTCAAGAAAAAGGAAATAAAGTACAGAGAATAATTTTAATCCTTCATCTTTATTCACAGCATAGTCTCAAAGATCTTCCAAGTAATGTTTTTTTAAATACAAAAACAAACATTATAGTGAAAAAAAAATCACTCCCAATCATAGATCCCACCATACATTTTTTAAATATATTAATTAATTATTATTCCCTCTAAAAATACAAGTATAATCTCATTTCTGGCACAAGTTGAAACTAAAAATATTGATAAAAAATACAGTACATCACTTTTTTAAATTTCAGTGATATAATTATATTACTGGTACACTATTTACAACAAGAGCAAAGAAAATGGCAATATTTTCTAAGAATTAAAAATGTTTCTTTGCCTAGATATATATAAAATAAGTTTATCTACATAAATCTATATCAAAACAGAACTGGCAATGACAATGACATGAAAAAATAGCAAAGAGAAGTATGAAAAGTTGGATTTGCATGTGACTAGTCAATATTTTGGTTGTAACTTTATAACTACTGTTGGTAATATTGTATAACTTAACACAGACTAGAAATCATACGATAATAGCTGCCTTATTTAACAAGGTGCTAAAATAATTACAACTCCACAAAAAGTGCATGTTAATTGCATTTCTACAAATAAATTGTGTTTTTTGATAATATAGTAGTGCTCTTGTATCCATTAGTTCAGTATCTGTGATTTCAGTTAATGCCACCTCCAAAAAAAAAGTTCATAAGTTTCAAACCACAAGCCAAGCGAGTATGTCCTTGACTCATCTTCCTTTATGCCTGTACCCTCGCTTCCCCCCAGAACTTGGTTTCATTCTGCTTCCAGTGTTCTCACTGTTTGCATTAGTTGTGTTATTACAGTGTTTGTGTCCAGACACCATAATAATTGACCCAAAGTGTAAGAGCAGTTATTTCGGGAGTGCTTCTAAGTCTAAGAGCCATTTCACATGAGGCAACTATCGCCCAGCAACAATTATCAGTAAACTTTCGCTATGTGAAAGAAAAAACAGTACCAACTTAACCAGAGTACACAAAAAAATAGGTAAGTTATTAGGGATTCGAAAGACGAGGTTATCTTTATGTGGCTCCTTAAATCTAGAACCGACACATCACCCAGCCCCAGGCCGCCAATTTATCACTGTGAAAGGGGACATCCACAATTCACCCATGATATATTTTTTGGCCATGCCAGGAATCGAATCCGGGATCCTTTGGCTCAGTGGCAAACATGGTACCGTTTGAGCTATGCCATCGAACGATATAATTTTAATTACACATTAGTTATCAGAATGTTCTTTTATTGAATTTTTAAGCCTTTATTTAAAACAATTCAATCTAGATGTTTAATAATATTAGTAAAAAAAATATAATATATCCTTGAAAAGGGTCGAGAGTTATGGGTGAAAATCCCTAATCACTTTACATTATTTATGATTAGTTTAAATACATTTCTAGTGCACTATGTAATAATTATAAATATTTATTAAAGACTTTGCAGTCAAAAATAAACCAACAAGAGATGACCAGATAGCCTTCTATACCAAGAATAAATTTCTACAAGTGCTTGGAGGTTAGCACCACTTGGGACGCTGGCCGGCGATTGTTGCCCTGTGTGAATGACACCATAAAGACATGTGATTAACCAAGCAGATGCCAGGTGAGCAATAGTCCTGACGGGAAAATATTCTGCAAATCGCCAATAGTGGGCGAGTTATAAGCAACTGTTGATGGGGCGGGCAACTGTTTCTTCCTGTGAAACCTCCAATTTACCTCTATGTTAATCAACAAAGTGATAGTTGATGGGTGATAGTTGCCTCGTTTAAAATGTCTCTAAAAGAAGCCGTGATGTCCTTTCCATTAGTGAGAAAGTTAAAAATCTGGGACCCACAAAAGGCTAAGAGATTTTAAACACACACACATATATATAATTTCTACAATTTCCTTTAACTGCAGTACTGTAGGTCTTGGAATGTATTACTTGCATATACAGGGGCACTACTATATTTGTATTGTATTATGAGTGAACTAATCATGGATTCAAGTAGTTGTTAAGTATACTTTCATTTATCACTACTGCTATTTTAAATGATTTAAATACATTAAAAAAATTAGTTAGAAATGACATGTTTTGAAAAGAAAAAGTAAAATAAATAATAAACGTTTTAAAATAGGTAAACGATGACCTAGTGGGTATTTGTTTAAGTTAAGGAAGTTATTGGATCATTAAATATACCATTTTAACTTCCATATCAAGTAATTAGAGTAAACGATGACCTAGTGGTATTTGTTTAAGTTAAGGAAGTTATTGGATCATTAAATATACCATTTTAACTTCCATATCAAGTAATTAGACATTTGACAGTTGGTGTCAATTGTTAGTGAATACTAGCATTAGAGTAGAGATTCCTTTTGAATAGCATCAAAAGAACATAAGTGCAATTGGTAAAAAATGAGTGTACAATGTTAGTATAGAAACATTACACTGAGGGACATAGGTAAATGACAAATCAATTTGTTCGTGCTCAACAAAGTTAAACAAAATCATTGTGTCTCATAGATTCTAGTATAAAATAAGGTGGCAAGAGTGTTCATTTTTGGAAGTAGGTTCTTAGTGTCTGTGTAAATAGTAGGCCTACAAATGTTTTGTGCCATTTAAAAGTATTTTCTTAAGACACCTTATACAGGTTCATTAAATTTCCTTTTCTCCTTTTAAATGTAAATAAAAAGCTAAAATATGTTACTTTAAAAAAAAGTTGATACAAGTTCTTTTTTCAAATCACTAAAATGAATAATGTAAAAAACAAAAGTTAAAAGCATCGATATACTTTCACCAATACCAAATATTAGTATGATCTCAGGAGTATCATCTGCTTACTGGTGTTTTGTATTGCTTTGAAATTACAAGACTACCCTTAGTATCAAAATTAAATTAAAACATGTGACATAATAGCACAGAGGTCAATGAATTTTCAAATTTGAGATTAAAATATTTTTTTTATCTTAACATTTTTGATTATTTTCAGAGCTATAATGATGCTTTCTAGTGGTCATAGTACAATAAATTACAAGGTAAAGGTGACAGATTTTCCAGTTCTCTTGGCTAATGTGCATGGTACCGATACTGAGCCAAACAGCATTTACATAGACTATTTGTTTTGTCATAGTATTTGTCCAGTTTATACCCCTACATACTAGTTACACTAATGTATTAGGGATTAGAAATGTTGAATTTAGAAAAAAATGTACCTTCATTTGTGTGGAAGGAGAGTGGAATTTTTTTTTAGGAAAAATCACTCTCAACATACAACCAGGAGTTAACTCCGATCTCGCCTTCTTCGGCAGTTTAGCCTATTGCATGAGTAGTGCCTTAAGACTATGGGGTCACGAGGCCGGTTATATAGACTATTCCCACAAAATATATATTTTGTTGTTTCATTATACTTAATCTTGTTATTAAAAAAAACAAAGCCATGTTTTGAATACATAAGATTGTCTTAAATGAATAAAATCTTGCATTTTACATTTAAAAAAATATATTTATTGGAACTTTACACACTTTTATTCTGTGTTAAGAAATCACCTATTATAAAAATAAAAACGTGTATCTGTTATATTGTTGATTCTTTCAAAATTTCTTTTTAATAAAATATATCAGATCTAATATAATTTTCTTCCAATTGTGAAACTACTACATGAGTTAGGTAATCATTTAAATTTTCAACCACAACACTTCCTAATACGTTTTTTGTGTATATCCTATTATGTAATGCTTTCATAGATAGGAAAAAAAAAATGTTAATATATTTGTTACTATTTTTGAGACAAAGTGTAGACTATAGTATTTTTACCTCAACTTTATAACTATTGTTTCAAAGTGCTTGAGATTGTGGATTACTCAAAGAAACTGAGCCTGAAGACACACTTTGGGTAGGAAGCTGAGGCATGCCTGGTTGTTAGGTTTAATCTTGTAATAAATCATTAGTTATGGTACTATAAATACAAGGTATAAATGTGTACTCACCATCTGTTTTAAATTGCAAGCTTCATAGTTTTAACACAACAAAGAACAAAACTGTGCAGTACAAGCCCAACCCTATTTCAAAATATGATATTGTTGATGAAGGCATTGATCTTACTCACAAATTAAATATAAATTAAAAACTATGTAAGATTACTTGATTTTATTACTAGAGAGAGAATAATAATTTTGAAACTTAATTTTTGTAGCATGGTAATTTCTTCCCCCCCCCCCCCCCCCCTTGGAGTTAATTGTTCACTACAAAGTTTATCATTAATGTATTTTGTAAATTGTATATAAATATATTTCCAAGCACTGAAAGAGTTAAATAAAATAACACGTTTCAAGTTATTTAAGAAAATATTTGGTATCGGTAATATCTTCATACTTTAAAGATTGGGATTATACATTTCAACATAATTTTGTAAACAGTTATAATAAGGTAATAGATGTTTAAGAATAAGGTGGCCCAATGGCTAAATAATTTTATAATGATGGTAATTGATAAAAATAAAGAAAAAGGAAATATAAACTAGTAAGAGTAAATTTCATGAAGAAAGCCAATCTAGGAAAAGGGGTGAAATGTGTTAAGAATCTAATGCACAAGGGTGACATCTTCTTCCTTTCTTCTGTCTTTTATAGTAGTTTTATGTCACATTGAGTATTTAAGTGACCCACCATATGGCAAAATAGCATTTCTCTGTACCAATTTGTCAAAAGTCAAAAGCTTCCACTGTTTTGAGTCTATATCATACATTGTATTTATCTTATAAAATACATACTATATTTTAAGAGGCCAAAAATCCCTCTTATATGCTGATTTCTGGATTTGAGAAATGCACATAGAAATAAAGTGGATCAAATAAATTCTCAAGTCCATGGAGATTTAAAACAAAATTCATTGACCTAATTTGCATAAGTTGAATAATAGTAGGCTACATATACTATAGCATAGGTACTATTTAAATAATATAACCTTTGTGCTAACAAGAAGTAACCAGCACTATAAAATCTACCTCCATTTATTGAGTTAATCTCCAAAACGAGTTGCAAAGAGCAATTAGGTCTAGTTCTCAGACAAAACTTTTTTTAATAGGCACATACACAACAACATTCTTATTTTGAGACAAATTCCCGATAAAAAAAGTTTGACTAAAATGCTAATAAAGTGCAGTATATGTTCAGGTTTAAACTGTCTAAAATGCATAATAAAGAGCCCTACAGAATTGAAAAAATTTTAAGTTTAAACATAAGATTTTTTACTTTGAGAATTTGAAGTATGACTGACTGGCAACAGAGTCATAAATAATTGTAACTTTCATCTCAAAGGTAATAAGTTTTAAATTTTGTGTATTGAAAAAAGTTGAATATCAAACAATTGGCCATTCTAGAAGAATTATTTTAGGTGTATGTATTTTATAAGTAATGAAGTTATTTAGTCTGCTATAAGATGAAATTATCAAATACGTAATTAAAATGAATGGAACATTACGATTCAAAGCTAAATAAATAGAGAAATTTCAGCATTATATTAATAATACTACACAACAGGTTTAAGATGCTTTTACAGTATTTGAGTGGAAGTCAAAATTAATTTATTAAGTCAGTAGGTGTTGGTTGAATGCCACCAAGTGTTCAGAAGTAACAATTCAAGTTAGACATTTTCAAAATTATGTGAGGACTTTTAGAAGCAACACATATTATCAACTTAAACATCAGGAACACTAAATAAATGTTCCAACATTATTTTACAATGGGAATGTCAATAAATATTGGCGCAGACACAAAATACAATATTAATACACTAAAAATTCTCAAAATAATTATACAAACAAATCATTTTATGCTTTCATAGCCTCACTAGAATCTTAATAGCATACAAAATTGCACACAAACAAATATAACTACTCATATTCACACAATTTAGGGTCAAGCAGTATATTTCTATCACATTTCATCGTATGAAATAACTAGGTGGAAAGAAGTTACAATGGCCACTTGCAGTACAAGGTTAGTACGTTGCAATGTATAAAAAACAACAACAATTGAACAAGTTTAGACATTATCTATAGGCCACTCTCTTAGGTTTTCAAAAAAACTCATAGTCAACACTAAATTATAGCACCTTGCAAAAAAAAAGTCATCGTTAACAAAATTTATCAGTACAATGCTTATTTTGCACATCTAAAAGCAAGGTCTAGTCATAACGAAGCGCACATGAAATACATAGCATACGCAAGGAACGGAAACTTGTTTGAATGCTCATTCTGGTCCTGTTTATTCGCACAAATGCCAACTTTAACACCATAAAAAATAGACAACCTGAACTCTTCAATAATGTATATTTGTTCCCTCCAAATATTTATTTTAAAAGTGTAGTCAACAATAATTGAAAACCAAATTTGTCGAAATTTTGTGGATGATTAAGAGTTAAATGTAATATTATTGAAAAACAAGCTCATCCAAGCTAACAAATAGGCATTAGGAGGAAAAAAAAAGCACTGGAGACAGGGCCAAATTTAAGGGAGGGTGACAGGGGTGACCGCCCAGTGGCCTCCCCCACACACTGTTGCAATAGTAAAATATACATCTCTTTTGGCTCTATAAATTGCAGTCATGGTAGAATCATAAAAAATTAATCATAACATACTATATTAATTTTTATTTATTGACAAAATATTACTTATGGCATATGAGGCAAACAAATAATACAGACTGGATTTTCAAAACTTAGAAAACATTCCTAGAGCAGCAAATCTAGTGGGTTCATTTGGAACTATAAAAAATTGCTTCATTAATTGAGTCATCCCAGAGTGGTGGAGATAAAGCACTAGAGCACAACATGTTTCTATCCTTCTCTTAGTACATTTTCCTTAGGTTTTGGCAGGAATATAAAATGTAATTTGTTTTGTTTTGTTTAAAAAAAATCTAATTTATTTTAATGGCAATATTTCCTTGTTTAAATAATATTTTTGACATTGGGATTTTAACAGTTAATTTAGTAAAGAAAAAAGTTCTAATTTCAAGGGTGACCTGGTGGTCCCGGCAAAGATTTATCTGATTACCAAACCCTTCCTTCACCTCTGACAAGATATCTTGTGAATGTGGGGAATGCCAGGCCTCCACCGTGGTTCGGATTCCACGTTAAACTGTAGGTCCTTCATTTCATCTCACAATCACCCTACCATTACACATTAGCGTAAGTGCGTATAACCCGAATGGGTAGTAAGACGCGGTGCTAATAATAATCTAATTTCAAAAAGTTGAAAAAAAAATGTTAATGTTGAGGCCGTTAATTATGTATTGCCCCAGGGACTTTACAGCTCTAAATTCGGCCCTGATTAGGGACGAGGTTGTTATGGAATTGTCCCATTTCCAAAAGACTCAAATGTGTGCAAACAATTACTATTTCATGCAGATGGTGTTATATAAACACATCTTAATAAATGAATACTACACTTGTTTAATCTCAAGGGAGTATGTTCGCATCTAAAAGTCATAGACAAATGCAGTTTCACAGTTTAGACCAGTGGTTCTAAAGAGGGGGTATTACAATGGTCTTCTAGGAGTTCCACAAAAGTAAGTGAATTAAAAAAAATTACATTCACAAGTCTGGCATTAAAAATATTATATCTGTAAATTGAAAAACAATACCTGGACACAGGAATTGAACCCGGGACCTTTGGCTCATTATGCCAACTCTCCAACCACTGAGCTATCCAGGAATCGTCCTGTGCTCAGGGCCATTCTTCACTAATATTTTAAGGCACTTTTTTTACCTTAATATTTTTTATTATCAATATTATGCAGGCCTATGTAAAGACTGGTCCTCTCTGCAATGCTTGCTTCAATTATCATTGATTTGAGAACCCTTGATTGTCCCAAGTTAAAACTTGGCATGTACATGCTTTAAGAACATAAGGATTAAGTGTGATTTTTTTCCCCAAAATTTTTAAATGTACTCTTTTTGAAAATATTAGAATTATATTTTATTCACCAAATTAAATTTTCAAGGTTTTATTTTTATAATTTAAAACTTGGACCAAGAGCTTTAAAATTGTGAATATTTGATCCTATTTTAATTAGGACTGCAAATATTATTTCAACATTTGCATTTGAATGAAAATTTAATAGTTTCCCTACATTTTACAGCTATATAAATCTAGAATGCTTTGACCTAAAAAAACTACAATTTGTCAGCTGTTTGTAATAAGACAGTGTAGAAACACTGTACAAAAATAAGTTGGAAGTGTGAAAAGTTTTAAGTTTACATTATTGCTCAGTAGGGGTGTGCGAACATCAGCTTTAATTTTGCTTTGAAACAAATTCAAATCTTCGCCAATAAAAATATTGACAGCTAAAGTACTCAATTTATGTTCAATTACTGCTATTTTAAGTTGTTTTGTACATTAAAAGTCTAATATTAATATGGAAAAAAATCTTAGGTAATTGAATTTAATGTTGTAACTTAAGTTATCAGATTAAAACAAAATATTACAAACAAATGTGCAAGAAAGAATTTTCTGAGTAAATTTAATGCCTAATGTAATATAAATAACCACAATCTAATATTTTTACAAGCATAAAACAACTAAAAAGAATATTCAAACTTTGATTTGGCTTCGAGAATATTTCATATTTTCAATTCACGTTCACTTCGAACTGAAAAAGTGGATTTCACACATCCCTTCTGAACAGTATTTCTACACTGTCTTACATTTCCAAGCTGTTAGGCAATAATTTATTTTACTACCAGCTGTTAATAATAAATCGTGATCAATAGCCAGGCCAAGTTTCAACAAAATATAAAAAATGTATGTAAGGCTGAAAATTGTTACTTCACTGGCCGATTTCACATGGAATAACCCTAATGTGAAACTACTTTGATTTCGAAAAAACTAAAATAAAATATTTTAGATAACTCCACGTTGAGTTATGTTTAGTATTTTTTTTAGAGGCAGTTCTATTAAAATTGTGCAAAGTTATTTTTAAAATTTTTCTGACTGAAACAAGTTTGTGCTGCGTCAACATTATGCTAAGATAATAATGTCATACACACAACTTGATATTAGAGGATGTGGAAGGTTATACTTCTATCCAAATATAGTCTTGGAGCAGAGGCAAACCCTTGATCTAGGTTTGACAATCGGAAAGGAGGTAGAGGTCATTCAATAAAAAATGAGTAACGCAAGAGGTAACAACCTAGTAGGGTCTTAGTAGAGAAATGAGTGAGGACTCGTTGAGTGGTAGTAAGAGGGTACCTTAGAGGAATAGAAGTGATGTGGACACACTATATTGAGCCTTCTGGAATTGAAAATGGTTGGAAGAATGTTCTTTACAACTCTGAAGCACTTAATAATTTAGTCAAATATTAATGTATAGTTGACCGCATCTGTAGTCTAGTGGTCAATTCCTGGCCACAGATTCACAAGTCTCAGGTTCGATCCTCAAACCTTCTAGATTTTCTGTGAAGCAGTGGGTCTGGAAGAGTGACAACTCAGCTTTGTGAGAATAATTTAGGATCTACTTGAATAAAAAAGAAGTGACTCTGGTCTATAAAACAGATTAATAGCTGTAGGGTTTAGAGCGCTAACCACATGACTCTTTATTTTCAGAAGTTGTCTCTATCTTCGCCAACAGTCGCTGGCTGATGCTGTGGAGATTCATTTTTTTGTTACTGATCTAACTCCTGCTTACTGAACTAGAATATGGATAACATCTGAAGAATAGATTGCAGCCCATCACTTCTTTAGCGCCACAACGAGTGAGAACAAAGTTTAAATTACTCGTGTTCTCATTGGTCCAAGAGGAGAGTAAACAATAAACTTTATTCACATTATCACCTAAATATCTAAAGGCTAAAAGCTAATTTAAATTATGTAAGTTTAAATGAAATTATATTTCTTATGCTTAATATACTCCCTTGGATAAACTTTTTGAAGGTTACTTTGGATAAAAAATTTAAATTTTTGAATGGTAGCTTATTCATTATTAATGTTCAAAATTTCGGAATAGAAAATTGTTATATTTTAGGCCTCAAAGTTGGCAATTAAAACCCAACAACACACATAATTATGTAATTTTCGGGATACATCAGTCACATTCTTCAGCAAAAAAGTCAAACACATACTAGACTATGCCAGCAAGGCCAGAGGTTGATTGTGGTCACCTCTATTGTGTTGTTGCCTGTTTCTTTATTTAAAATAAAGTTTAGGCTTGGATCCTGCAGCTGCCAGTTGAAACTTGTGTCTAATTACTTTTGGTAGATGGATATAATGTTGTATTCATATTATATATGTGGTCTGACACCTTAGCTCAGTTGGTAGCATGTCTGCGTACTGAGCTAAGGGTCCCAGGTTTAATTTCCGACATGGTCAAAAATTTATCATTGATGAAATGACTATAATCAACCTCTATTCACGTTGCCACAGTGAAGTTTGTTTTTTAATCTCTTCTGCTGAAGAAGGGGCCATTTGCCCTAAAATAACAATCATGTGTTTTGTTGTGTTTTAATCGTGAACGTTGAGGTCTAAAGTTTTCTGTTAAGTTTGTAGGGCTTGCCCTTCTATACTCCTTTCAATGTTTAATTTACTCAAACCATTTTGTGCCATTTTTCAAATGTAAATATAAAGAATTTTAATACATTTGTTATATTTTGATAACTGTGTGTGAAATTTTTTTGCATGTTGTCAGTAAAGAATAAATGTAGGCAAAACAAAATAATTTTGATAATCTAGGCAGAAGCTTTAGTTGTGACTTTTAATATAGTAATTTACTCATGTTAATAATTATAGGGTAGAGGGAGGCTTGGATGTGCTTGAATTCGGCACAACATTGGTCGAAAGGTTGAATATTATTTAGGATCAAACTAATGTTATGGAATAAACAAAATACTTTAAGTAAATAAAATTACAAATTTGTCTGAAAAGACACAATCAAAAGCTGACCTTTTGAGGCAAAGCTTAAATTTTGATCCCCTTTGATTACCTTCCCCATTTCAAAAGTCATGTTTTCGTATTTTATCAATACAGCAATCTGTTTTCCTAGCACTGAGTCTCCTTGCGTAGCGTGGCAACGTTTCATCACGCCACCCCGCTGTCTAGGTGTGTGCGCTTCTTGGAGTCTGTACGATGAAGTCTGGTGGAATCGGCTTGATGGTCAGGCGTTGATTTGAGAATATCTGGTTGTGGTTGTTGAGGTTGTGCAGAGGAATGTCCCCCAACCCCACCGACCACTGAAGACAAAGTGTTGTGGCCTGTGGTAGCCGCAGGAGTTGGACGAGACCTCACAGAGCGGTGGGAGCCATTTCGTGTCAGAGTTCCCATTTGAGGTGTTCCCGGGAGTGCGTGGCCCATCGCATTCATATAGTCAGCAATGAGCAATGTCAACTCCAATATCTACAGAACCAGACAACAATAACTCAACAAATATCCACTTACTTACTTACTTACTCAATGACACTAGAAACTCAAAAGTTCACTGTCGCACTTAAAATAGTATGACACCTATCCCTATCTTGAGCTATTTCTATCCAGTCCACCCCATTACAACCTATCTCTTTTAGGTCCATTCTAATGCTATCCTCCCATCTGTACTTAGATCTTATCATTATTTTTGCATTGCATTGCAGCTCTCTGAACACAGTTATAGATTTTTACATTCATGCTGCATGTCCTGCCCACCATAATCTACAATACTTGACTATCCCAACAATGTCTTGTGATGAGTACAGGGTATGTCACTCATCATTATGTAACCTCCACCACTCCTTTCTTTTTGGACCAAATATCTTCTTAAGCACCTTGTTTTTGAACACTCAGAATTTTTTTTGTCATGTAAGGTAAAATACCACGTTTCATACCCATCAATAACAACCAGTAAAAGGATTGTTTTATGTATTTTTAGTTTTACATTCCTTGAAAGCAGGCAAGATCGTCTAAAACTGTACTATTTTTTTTCACCAAATAACTATATAATTATAACGATAATGATGATGATGATGATGATGATGATGATAATAATAATGGGTTTGCGAGCTTGGTTTTTTTTTATTCGAGTCGAGTATTTCTGAAAGCTCCCGAGTTCGAGTGTATTAATAATTTTAAGATGTTAAAGTATATTAAAACATATGTTCTTAAAATATTAATTACATTCATAGTAAATAACACTTAGAAAACACAATTTAAAAATAAAGACACTCAAATTAAAATCTAATAAAAAAATAATTAAAATGGTTTGAGACTCATGTCTTTAAGGATATTCAAATTACACCAACAATAATTATAAAAAAAAGTAAGATTGATAATTGCATGATGCCTTGTAAATGTATTACACGACATTTTAGAAACACTGTACAATGATGTAAAGTATGTGATAGCGAAGGAAGCCAACCTGAAAGGATAGCTAGGTTAGTCCTAGATAGGAACCAACACATTTCTCTTATTTCTTCTTAAACGTTTACACTTCCCACTTCTGCAAATTTCCACAGTTACACATTTGTTTGAATTTTCGAGAATATTACTTTTTCATTAATGTCTCTTCGTATAAAAAATAAATATTTCCAAAAATTCAAAACAATGTGCAAATATGGAAATTTGAAGAGGTGGGAAGTGTACTAGTTATGCCGGGATCACGACCAACTTAACGTTAACTTAACTTATGTGTGATCACGATCCACTTAACTTACCATAACAACTCGAGCCAAACATATGCATTCATTCTCGAGTATGATCTGTGGTTTTGTACTATTTGTAAAGTGATGATCTGTGAATGTTTACAGTTTTGAATCAATATAATAAATATCTATTACTAAACTTTTTTGATAAATTTAGTTCCCTATTTTAGTTTAATTATTTTGTTTCAATGTTTGATCACTATAACTTACGCTAAAGAGTAAACATTGGTCATAATACTAACAAATGAATTACTAAATAGCCCTCTTGACGTCACTCGCATAATGATTGGCTGGCTATATCACGTAATACCCTTCAAGTAACGTAAAGTAAAGAAAAAGACCTCCCAAGACATCTCTTACGTTAAGTTAACTGCAAGTCAACGTTAAGTTAAGTGCATCGTGATCGCTTCCATTTAAACACATGAGGAGGTCCTTTACGTTAAGTTACGTTAAGTTAACGTTAAGTTGATCGTGATCCCAGCATAAGCGATGAGCTCGACTCAGAATATGAGTACTCGCAGATCCCTAATAATAATAATCAAAATGATCAAACTATGAAAGTTCACTTTGTTTCACTATCAGACTAACTATGTAATTTTTCAAAATACAATCTCATTTTACTTAAAATGTTATTGTCTCTAAGCTTGCTTTCCCCATCCCTCTTACTTTCTGCCCTTGGAAAACTATGGTTACAACAGAGGAAAAGACAAATGTCAATAAACGTAACATTGCAATCCTAATGAGCGCCTAGTGACTAAAAATATCTATTGAAACAATGTGAAAACAGTTTAAAATGTTGACTATTTAAGGATTACCCACTTTCACTTTTTAAAGTAAATTTTGTTACATACATAGTGAAGAAGGTAAGAGAGAGAGAGAGTAACAAATAAATAAAAGGAACAAAAACGTTATAGGTTTTACAATGGAAAGAGGAACATAATTCATACTTTTCGCTGCTGCCACTGGACAAAGATGTAATGGCTACTTATTGGAGACTAGCCCCCTTCCCCGTAAAAAAATATTGTAAAGAATCCTGTAAAACAAAGCTTCAAATAATCCATATGTCAATATAAAAACAAAACTTTTTTTTTTTTGAAAATATAGTCCTACCATCACTGTATAGCCCCCTCCCTCTTTTTATCCTCCCTCCTATTTTCATCTCATTCCTCTATCCTCCCCTCCTCTCACCCCCTTCACCAACCCCACTTTCCTCACACTTCAACAGCTTCAACATAAGGCATTTCCCGGAAAATTGGTTAGGTTCTTTTGCTCTTGCATATAGAAATTCTAGTATGCTGTTATAATCAGTCAGTTCAAAATTTGCACTTTAAGTACCTCAAATAAAAAATAATTATTACATATAAATGAACATGTAACAGTAATACTAATGTTCACATCACACTCCCTTCTGGTGAGTTGCGATAGAATGTAACCTAGATCAAGGAAATTAGTAGTAATACTCGATTATTCTTTCAACCATTATTTCTTTATCTAGTGGCAGCAGTGTAAAGTGCAAACTGTGTTCCTATTTTATTTTGTAAAAGCCATATGTGTTTCTTCTTTTTAATTATTTGTCAATATCCCTCTCTACTGTACTTTCTTCGATGTACAGCAAAACTTAAAAATGTCAGTGGTATTTAAGATAACCAACCATAAAAGAAGGATGGTTTGGATCTTCATCTTTATAGACAAAATTAAATGTAACTTTTTCAATTTTATATTCTGTACTCTAGTTTGCACATTAATGCCATACATACACATTAATATTTCTTATTCAAAAGAGTTTGGGCACAGGGAGTACATGAGATAGTAAAGAAACCAAGATGGGCATGTGATGAGGATGGAAAAGGAAAGAATACCAAAGAGAATGTTGGAGAATTAGTATGTAGGAAAAAAGCCACAAGGGAAACCTAAAAAGAGATGGTAGGAGTAGATAACAGAAAGTGTGTAAGTAAAAGGAGAGGAATGGAAATGATTAAAGGAGAGAGAAGGTGAAAGTAAAGAAGATGATGGAGGTATTTTACTAAACTGACTCAGCCACAGGCTGGGAACAGATGATGATGATGATTATTATTATTCAAAAGTAGAAACACATAAAAATCAAGAGAGTTAAATAATATGATATTTAGATGTGGCTATAACCATAATTGATAAATATAATAGTTTTGCTATTTAATCCATCATATGTGCATTTGTACAGTTGTCATTGTACATTTGGCAGCATAAAGCCCTCTCGAGTCAAAGGTGACTGCATTATCTGAGAGATCATGATCTTAAATTGATCACACATAATAGCTGACAATTTACACACGTACATCATAGATGCTGCCTTAAAACATGAGTGAACATGAGACAACTCCTGGATAGCTCAGTGGTTAGAGCATTGGCGTACGAAGCCAAGAGTCACAGGTTTTATTCTCGTGTCCAGGTGTCATTTTTTAATTTAAAGGCCAGTAAGAGGTATTGGAGCAAGCTGACAGACTGCTGACAGTGAAATTCTTGGTGGATGGAGATAAACTTAAAGAGGTAAAATCAAACAAAAGTAAGAACCTGAAATTATCTCTAGTTTAAACTTGTGGTGGTTGTCTATTTTATTAATTTTTTTGCACACCATCTTACTATCTCATATTTACAATAATGGGGCAGGGATGAGGAATGTAGAAGTTCAGAAGAAATATTCTAGCATTTGCGTGAAGGAAGACTGGGAAACTATTTAGGAAAAACAACCTTCAGTATACCCATCATTGTAAGATCATACTAGATGAGATGAGGATGACACCTTGGTCCATGTGCCCTCCAATACGGGGCAGTTAGATGTTGCATGATTATTTTTTTTTTCTCATTAAAATAAAATTAAAAAATGTTTATATTCCGTCTTGAAATATACAATTTACCAATAGCTAAATCCACTAGGTATATATAGTAGGTGACCTGGTGGTCTAGGGTAAGGTGTCGGACTTCTATGCTGGCGGCGGGTTCAATCCTCGGTCCTGGCACAGATTTATCTGATTACCAAACCCTTCCTTCACCTCTGACAAGATATATTGTGAATGTGAGGAATGCCAGGCCTCCACCGTGGTTCGGATCCCACGTTAAACTGTAGGTCCTCCATTTTCATCTCACAATCACCCTACCATTACACATTAGCGTAAGTACGTATAACCCGAACGGGTAGTAAGACGCGGTGCTAATAATATAATAATAATAATAATAATAATAATAATAAACACTAGGTATACTATATGTATGCTGACTAACCTTGGGCTTGCTGAGAGAAAATAGTAATTTCTGTGACCCTCCACCCTCCTCTAGACTGACGACCAGCATGAAATCATCCTGGCAACCACCAAACGTGACAATGCTGGTGTACAGGGACTTGGCAACAGGCTGCATGCTGTCAAGCTCTAGAACTGTCAAGGTTTCCTCGGTCACAGCAAGCCACACTATACCGCCTGGGTCCCCACCCCCACTTCGCATGCGGGCCTGGAACAGGGCAGCGCCAAAGAACGGCCACTTGCGTGTGCACGTCAGGTATATGCGGACACAATCCAGCAAGCTACGACCCTTCAGCGATGACCACTTCTCCGTTAGGCGTTCTTGCAAGTCCCTGTACCACACACACATACACACTTGATTGAAGATGTACCCCTTAACAAGTTTATGTTTATATTATATTTTAATACAATAATATAAAAAAACTCCATGATGTGAGCTCACAATCAAGCTATCGAATGGGCAGCAGCCATATAGGCATTAATTAATCATTCTCTCATCTAATTTATGATTTAAGTAAAATGGTTTGTTTTTGAAAAATATTTCATACAAAGGTAACCTAATATTGATAAAAATTTTACAAAGTAATGATATGCTCCTAATATTTCTCAAAATGTAAACATTGGGGTTGATTCAAACTTAAAGCAAAATTTATTTTTGGTTTAGCTGTTATTGATTTTGGCAACTTAAAACTACACAACAAAAGTAAATAAGATGAGTGTGAATTTTAAGGAACTAAATCAACATTCGTGTAGAAAAGTGTTTCCAAAACTTTGATACTTTTATCATAACCATTTCACAACTATTGGCTAGCCAACTTACCTCTTACAGCTCTTTGCAAACACACAAAGAAATACCTACTATCTTATAAAGAAAACAGTTGTTCCAAATTTTAATAAATATCTTAAGTGATAAATAATTAAAAGCCATGACAAATTGATTTTTTTTAGTTCCACTTCTTAATAACCATTTGTTTTAAATGCATATTTATTGACTACACTAATTAATTAGAGCTGAAGCAGTTTACATACATTTGCGCGGAGGGAGAGTGGAAAACCATTTATGGAAAACCACCTTCAATACACCCAAACAGACCCACCTCAGTGACGTAGTTAGCAAACATGCTAGTTCCGTGTTGAGCTGGACTGCCGAGGACAAGGAGATTGAGGTTCGAATCACGCTTGGGTGAACTGAAGGTGGTTTTTCCTAAATGGTTTTCCACTTCCCTCCACGCAAATGTAGGTTCACTTCCTCTATATGCAACCTTCTCAATTCCTAACTCCTTAGCATAATTAGTACTTAAGCATACAGCTCCAACGGGTAGTAAGAAACAGTGATAAGTATTAATATTATTATTACAACCAAACAGGAAGCCCGGTATCCCTATCATCGGCAGCCAGTCTATTTTAAGTGTGACACCTAAGTTAGATCATTCGACCACCAGAGCAAGTCGACAAATAGACTAAAAGTCCCATGAAAACCCATGACATGCCATTCAAATCTGCTTTAGTTGGTTTAGCAAACTTACTATTATAGTAGGTATTTAAAAATATTTTAAGATTAATACAACTCGGTGGCATGTCACATACCAGAGTTTGCAAAACATTGCCCTATAAAATGAATGGAGTGCAAACCCTTGGGTGAGAGCTAATCCTTCCTCTAATGAAAGTTACTAAACTCAAAGAGAGAAAAGCCAATTGTTCCTGAACATTAATGTATGTGTCATACCTGAGTTCATCTGGAGTGAGCCCGTCCTTATACCTGTAGGGGTAGAACTTATCTAGCGCCTGCAGAACATGGTGGTGGGGATTCCCCCCTACTCCTCCACTGCCTCGCCCCTTGTCAGGGTTGTACTCCCCATAGTCGATCTATAACATCAACACAACACAAAGATTAGCACTGGCTGTAAATAAAATTAACCTAAATTAACCTAAATGTAAATACATTAAACAGAGAATCTGTCACATGATGACCCTTTTACCATCTAGCACATACAGACTCACCACCTTATATGATGAGAGAGCATGGGTGTATGGAGGGAGGGGGTTAATAATCCCCCCTTTGAAATTTTCCAAAGTTTTTAATATGAAGCTTAAAAATGATCTTGTATCAAACTTCAAATAACTCATAGAGAGAGGCATTTGATTAATTCTCAAAAACATTCTTGGCGGCCACTTCAAATAAATTCTATATTCATGTAATATTAAAAAAAAACAATCCAAGTGAAGAACACTCCAATAACCTTTTAAGAATATTCAATCTTTTTAAAAAATGTTAGGTGTAAACCACTTTCAATTAGTTCTTAAGGCATCTAATTTTGAAAAAAAAAATCCAGGTGAACACCATTCCAAATAGTTTCTAAGATCATCCAATTTTAAAAATTTGATGGTGGAAGACTACTTTAGATAGCTTCTAGTGACATCTAATTTTTGAAAATAATAATAATAATAAAGTTAGGAACACTCTAAATAGATTCATGTCAATTTAAAAAAAATCATGGATGAGGACCACTTAAAATACATTATAGGGAATCTTATTTATAAAATAAAATTTGGTGAACATGTTTTAAAATAGCTTTAGAGCTAATTCAATTTCCAAAAATTTGCCAAAGCAAACTACACCAAATAGCTTCTAGCATCATAAAACTTTCTAGCATTAAATGGGGAAGAGGAGGGTAGAAAGATCCCAAACAACTTTTTTGTTACTTATCCCTCTTCTCCTCTCATACAAACAACCACTACTGTATAAAATAGTCTTAATTCTTAGGGTTTAATAATATAATAATATTTAGTACCGCGTCTTACAACCCGTTCGGGTTATACGCTTTAAGTACTAATTACCCTAATGGATTAGAATTGGGAAGGTTGAATGAGAGGAAATGAACCCGCATTTGCGTTGAGGGAGAGTGGAAAACCATTTAGGAATTAGGGTTTAATAGTAAGTCTTAACATCATGTCATAAGCTTACAATTTTTACACCCCCACTCCAACCCCCCAAAACTTAAATTCTGCTTACGTATTATCATGCAAAGCATAAAGTCCAGGGTTTAATTCTGATGTCAAGTCCTAGCTAAATTGTATAGAGTTGCAGGAACCCAGAAGAGATGTAATCGTACCAACCTGAGCCATCAGTGCGGACAGCTCCAAGGCTAGCTCCCTGTTTAGAGGGAACCGGCCATTTATGACCTGCTGATTGACTTGATAGCAGAGCAGTAACCTCTCGCGATCAGTCTCCATCTTGGCGCTGTGTCGCCAGTACAGTCTGTTCTTGTAAGTGAGCTGGATCACGCGAGTGTTCTCAAATTTTCCCGAACCTTTCTCTCGTAATGCTGTCTCCCATTTAGATATAACATCACACAGCTGACAGCACAAGTAAGCAGTATTTTTTACAAACCAACAGATGAACCAAATTTACAAAATATTTCTATAAGCGAATGTCACATGGCTTGTATTAAAAATATATATTTTGATTGATTGAAAATATTAATCTTTATTAGATAGTCAACAATACGGAACTAATTTAAGGAACCAAAAACTATTGGATTTAAAACATGCACTATGCAATCCTCGGTCCCGGCAAAGATTTATCTGATTACCAAACCCTTCCTTCACCTCTGACAAGACATCTTGTGAATGTGGGGAATGCCAGGCCTCCACCATGGTTCGGATTCCACGTTAAACTGTAGGTCCTCAATTTCATCTCAAATCACCCTACCATTACACATTAGCGTAAGTGCGTATAACCCGAATGGGTAGTAAGACGCGGTGCTAATAATAACAGCATTATGTGGGTATAAAAATTTTTCCAAGTCAACTTTGGCAAAGTTTGATTTTTCCAACCACCCTTGTAAACTGGTGTGTTATCTTAAAGAGAATTTGAAACATTTTGTTCTTGATTAAATATGCTGACTTTCAAATTTTAGCACGAATGAATTTTCTGGTCTTTCCCTATGTTTCCTGTTGTTGGTATATAATTTATAGTTTTCATACACATGGTGGAGCAGTTTAATTGTTCCTAAAACCAGGCGAAAGAAATAAACCAACCTTGTGTGGCAGCCAAAAGAAAACTTTCAGTACAGTATGGTTACAGTTGTGACAACAGCGAATATCTTTCATTTTGGTTAAGACTTGATAATCCATGTGTTGCAGTGAAGACACATATAACAAGTGTTAGATGTGCTTTATTGCCATTTTAAATATTTTTTACTTTTCTTTATCTCCTTTTGCACAATAAGAGAAAATGAGTTGATTCATCCAAGCACAAAAATATTAATAATTCTTTCAAGGAACAAACCAGTTAATGTGGTTGCACAATACATGGTTGAAAATAAAAAGAGTCATTTTATAAAATGAATTATATCTGGTTTTATTGGGTTTTTAGAGGGGTAATTTAAATTACTATGAATGCTGACTGAATCGACCAATCAAGCAAATAAATACAGTAACTATAATGCACCAATAAACTAGATTATTTAAATGATTGCTAACTTTTTTGTGAGAGAAAAATAGTATATAGGACCTAGCTAACATTTTATTTAGCTGTTTAGTTAACAGCCTAGGCCTAGTTTCGTAAATAAAGACTTTCTTTACAGGGAAAATAATAAGTATTAATAATATTACCGTAGATTACATAATTACATAAAAGCTATATTTTCTTTAAGAATTACAAATGATAAACAATGCTCGGCAAAATTCTTTTACTGGATAGGTTTTATTTGATCATGTTAGTAAAAGCTATGGTACTTAGATTAGAAGAGAAAGTTTTTGGTTTAAATTGTTTGTGTATTTTCTGTAATGTATTCAATAAATTATGTTTTTAATCTAGGCCTGTGCTAAGTTTGTTTAGTTCAAATTCTAGTCTCTCTGTTACATATTGATCAATAGTAAATAATAATATTTTAAATTAATCCTTTTGTTTTTATGGCGATTGGTAAAATTATAACAACCCCGACACAGTGTGTTTATTTGTAAAATTGAAAGAAAAGACGGTTTGATAATAATTACTATTAGACAGTTTCATAATCAAGACTTAGTACACCTCATGTGCGGTGCTTTACTAAATATAAGAGGACACTACCTAAAATTGAAGAGAATGGGCCAGTTTCGCATATGAAACTGGCCATTCCATTTGAATTCAAGTAGGTGTCATCCTTATTTAATATAGTGCTGCAGTTGAGGTGTGCTAAGCATGAATACGAAACTAGTCCTATGTGTCAGATTT
This sequence comes from Timema cristinae, assembly GCA_039000515.1. Classification (NCBI taxonomy): domain Eukaryota; kingdom Metazoa; phylum Arthropoda; class Insecta; order Phasmatodea; family Timematidae; genus Timema; species Timema cristinae. The sequence goes on from JBCFYV010000935.1 coordinate 17,446,496, forward strand.
TACTATAATTTTATAATAATGGCAATTGATAGAATAAATAAAAATTAAATTAATAAGTGCAAATTTAATTTAATTCTACATAAATAATATTCGCAATGTGATTGCTAAGAAATAGTAGAGCAAGTTTATAAAAAAAAAGTCAAGTATATGCAATGGGCTCTCGATTATTTGTGTAAATGAAAGGGAAGAATTTCATATATATTCTATAAACACAGCTAGTACAATTTAATAGTGGACTTAATCTCCAATCAAATCCCAAATTAACACTTTATTCCCAAAAATGTTTATCTAGAAAAGTAGTTAATGAACTTTGCCAGTATGAAAGATCTCAAGCAGGGCTATTCAATTAGTTATCCAAGCGGGCCACTCCAAAAAATCATATTGGTTGGGCCAGGTATTTAATTCAATCTGGCAGTAATTTGGAACTTTATTAGATTATACTTTTGTAGTTTAAAAATGGGGTAGGTCGGGAGGGGGAAAAGAGTGAGTGAAACATAATTTATAGTGATATATTTCAGTGAAATTAAAAAAATGTAAAAGTTAGACTAGCACTAGATCTAGTAAATATGAAAAAGTATATAATTTACAAACTGTTTAATCACATATAATCCTTATTAAAATATAAACCATTAATGGGGAAAATACATTAAGACTAATTACAAGCAAAGCACTCCCCTATTACTATAAATAAAGCACGAACAATAATCCAGGCAAAGCTCAAGTGGCCAGACATCGGCTGCTGTTGGGTGGAGGGGAGAAAAGGTGTGAGTTACTCTCAGCCACCCTGTCCACCCAGCTACCTGCATTGTTCAAAGTCAAAAGCAAGAATATGTTATATAGCTCAGCCGTTATGTGGTGGCGCTTGGAGGGAGAAATGCAGATACCTGGTCTAGAGTGGGGGACACTTGGAGGGAGAGATACCTGGTCTAGAGTGGGAGACGCACACCACTGGAGGGAGAGATGTCGGGTCTATAGTGGGGGACACTTGGAGGGAGAGATACCGGGTCTAGATTGGGAGACATTTGGAAGGAGAGATACCTGGTCTAGAGTGAGGGACACTTGGAGGGAGAGATACCAGGTCTAGAGTGGGGAACATTTGGAAGGAGAGATACCTGGTCTAGAGTGGGAGACACTTGGAGGGAAAGATACCTGGTCTAGAGTGGGGGACACTTGGAGGGAGAGATACCAGGTCTAGAGGACACTTAAAGGGAAAGATACCAGGTCTAGAGTTGGGGAAATTTGGAGGGAGAGATGCCGGGTCTAGAGTGTGGGACACTTGGAGGGAGAGATACCGGGTCTAGAGTGGGGGACACTTTGAAGAGAGATACCGGTCTAGAGTGAGAGACACTTGGAGGAGAGATACGGGTCTAGAGTGGGGGACACTTGGAGGGAGAAATACCAGTCTAGAGGACACTTAAAGGAAATATACCAGTCTAGAGTTGGGGAAACTTGGAGGAAGAGATACTGGGTCTAGAGTGGGGACACTTAGAGGAGAGATACCGGGTCTAGAGTGGGGACACTTGGAGGGAGAGATACGGGGTCTAGAGTGGAGGACACTTGGAGGAGAGATACTGGGTCTAGAGTGGGGGACACTTGGAGAGATGCCAAGTCTAGAGTGGAGGACACACACACTGGAGGGAGAGATGCCAAGTCTATAGTGGGGGACACTCGGAGGGAGAGATACCGGGTCTAGAGTGGGGGACACTTGGAGAGATGCCAAGTCTATAGTGGGGACACTCGGAGGGAGAGATACCGGTCTAGAGTGGGGACACTTGAGAGATGCCAAGTCTAGAGTGAGAGACACTTGGAGGGAGAGATACCGGGTCTAGAGTGAGAGACACTTGGAGGTAAAGATACCGGGTCTAGAGTGGGGACACTTGGAGGAGAGATACTGGGTCTAGAGTGGAGGACACACACCACTGGAGAGAGAGATGTTGGGTCTATAGTGGGGGACACTTGGAGGGAGAGACACTGGGTCCAGAGTGGGGGACGCACGCTAATGGAGGGTAAGCTTGCACTCCCTTGTAAACACACGATGTTGATGGCGCCAAGGACCTAGTAACACTGGGTTAGTGGGCTTGACACTTCCCCCACCACTGATAAGAGACTGAATATCTCTCTGGCCGTTCAAGGTCAGGCACCTCTACATACTATCTGAACTATATAACGCATCTCCAGTGATACAGTAGTTGGACTTTCAATCCACGGGCCAATCTGTGGAGCTTGACGAGTCAGACGTGGTATGCGAGCCACCATTTGAATAATCCTGGTCTACAGTAACCCTTTGTAGCTAAGCAATTTGTTTGAAAGACCAATTTACATATAGCCAAAATTGAAAATAAAATTCCTGAATGAATGCATGGGTAAGCCTCAAATAGGATAGATTGCTCTCAGATTATTGGGATTTTATTAAATGTATTTGTGTACATAAAAGGCGGAGAGAGGAACAGCATAGTGGAAAGATGAATTGTAATGAGAGTGAAAAGCATGTATGAGGATAAGGGAAAATAAAAAATGGATTAAAGTAGGGGAGTGCCCTCTCGCCACTACTATTTGTAAGGGTAACGGAAATGGTCATGTATAAAGTTGCTGTAAAACTTGAGGTGGACAGAATGAAAGCCATGATGTTTGCTGATTACTTGATAGTATGGGCATGTGATGAGGATGGAAAAGGAAAGGATGTTAAAGAAAATGATGGAAATTAATTATGTAGGTAAAAGATCCCAATGCAGGCCAAGAAAGTGATGGTAGGAGCAGACAACAGAAAGTGTGCAAGTGAGAGGGGAATAATGGATGCAATAAAGAAGGAATAATGGTAGAAGGATAAAGAAAGATGGAGACATTTTACTAAATTGACCTGGCCACAGGCTGGCAGCAGTTATCATCATCATCATTATAATCATCATTATTATTATTATTGTTGTTGTTGTTGTAATTACTAGCACCGCGTCTTACTACCCGTTCGGGTTATACTCACGCTAATGTTTAATGGTAGGGTGATTGTGAGATGAAATGGAGGACCTACAGTTTAACGTGGAATTCGAACCACGGTGGAGGCCTGGCATTCCCCACGTTCACAAGTTGTTTTTAATACACGTCTTGTCAGAGGTGAAGGAAGGGTTTGGCAATCAATAAACCTGTCCCGGGACTGAGAATTGAACCCTGGACCCTCAGCACAGAAGTTTGACACTTTACCCCTAGACCACTGGTTCACCAATAACAGTTGATGTTAATGATGATGATGTTGTGTACATACATGTATACTCGTATAGTGTTGGGAATGTATAAAGTTCAATTTTTCGATTCAAAGTGAACTTGAATATATGTTTGAATATTTTTTGTTAGTTGTTTTATGCTTGAAAAAATATTATATTGTGGTTATTTATATAACTTTAAACACTAAAATTAGAAAAATGTTTTATTGCATGATAAATGAAGTTACTATCATAACATGAAAACTAATTAGGCTAATTTAGGTTTTTTCATTGTTATATTAATTTTTAATGTATAAAATCACTCACAGTGGCAATAATTGAATAGAAATTGAGTATTTTACATGTCAATAATTTTACTGGCTAAGCTTCATAGTTGTCAAAGCCTTTTTTTTAAGCAAAGTCAAAGCTGATTTGTTTTGAAACCAGTCAAAGTTTTGAAATTTCGCTCATCCCTAATAGATGGTTCACTTATGTGTTTATTCAGGAATCTTTCATTTCATTTTTTTTAACATGTAAACTAGGATTCTGGGCAAATTGCAAAGTTTCAAATATTTATGTGTATTTTAGTTTGTTAATTTACAGGAAAGTGTATATTGTATAACCCCAACTAGTAGTAAGATGTGACGCTAAAAAAGATTACAAGAGTATAAACACAATAAAGGGATAATAGCTGGTGTATCAATGTGAAATTTAAATCATTAGTAAATGTCCTAATGTTACACTTCACAAAGACAAAGCCTACCAAGGTTTAAACCAAAGTCACTTAGATGTGGTTGTTTATCATATAAATAGAAATAGGGTAAAATAGCATTAATTTTCAGTTTTTTTTAGCATTAATTATTGGAAATTTAGCGTTTTGTGGCAAAATAGGTAAAAATGTATTTCCAGAGAAAGTGCTGTCGCGTCAAGACAAAGGTTGGGCTTTCGTAAGGATTGGCGGAAAGGGGGGGGGGGGGGTGTTGGTTGCTAAGCAAAGACTAACAGAATGTGGCGATTAGCTGGATGGGCTGTGGAAGGCACAGGATGCAAGTAAAACCCGAGCTGAAGCACACAGACGAGTGAAACTCAATGATTTTTAATCACTTATTTCCGTTGAAAAATATCGTTTTACAGAAATTCTCAGCATTTTCAGGGAATTCGCGTCTATTTCGCTAAATAGAATAATTTAGCTAAAATACTCTCAAAATCACGTTTTTTCGCGTTAATTCGCGAAATAAAAATCGCTTTAAACACTTTCAAATGCCATGAAACTCAAAGAAAAATTATAAATACCCTATTTTCGACCCTTTTATTGTTTTTCGCGTTTTTAGCAAAAGCAAATTTACCCTATCTCTACATATAAATCACAACACTACAAAATGAACCATGGCTGAAGCTAGAGAAATATTGTCATTTATAGGTAAAAAATAGGAATTTGAGAAGCTTCGATAATATTGATGTAAATTAGAATTTTATAATATTCAAGTCAAAAAATCAATATGGTCTTAGGCCATATTCCAAATCTCACTATGTGGCTAAAATATTTTAGTATATATTTTTAATAACAATTCTTGGTAGGTGATATCAACACAGCATAAATTGAGGTGGTTAATTGTTTAACATTTGTTGTGTGTGGATTGTAAGTGACAAAACTATCTTAAACAGTGTCAGTATTCCTCATGGTAAATCAGGCCAGGAGTCAGGATAAATAGTAATGTCAAGGTACTAACTGGGCTGACAATTCACTAGCAATTCTAGCCCATTTTGGGGCTACAATGGTCAAGCTGCCGGATCGCCGAGTATGAGTGCTGAGGGGCTAATCGTTATGCAAAGGTACCGGTGTTAATACCCATGTAGGGCCACCTAGAGCATAGTAGTACAATAAAACCATAAAAACCCAAGCCGGACGTCAATTATGAACCCACACAGTCATATTTCCAGTCATCTTCCTTATCCTCAGCCGCAATAACTTCTGACAAACTAGGCCCACAAAAGGAGGCGGGGTTGGGAGCAAGGGTATGGAGATATGGGGTTTATTGGGTTTATTGAGATATTACCCTGTGATTAAGCATGATTTATAATTATATCTGGGTTTTATGATGACGCGTATATGCCTTACCACACACTTGTTACAGGGTTGTTACTTGATTATATGTGATACTTATACTTATAAAATAACTAATGAGCAAGACTTTTAATGTTGCACACAATTTATTTAAATTATTATTAGCACCGCGTCTTACTACCCGTTCGGGTTATACGCACAATTTATTTAAATGATTACACCTTTGGTACTCAAGATATGGTATAAAATGATACAGTTATTGTTAATCTACTAATTGTTTTTATGTGATATTACATGTTCCGCATTCTGAGTACTGTGTGGTGTGTAGATTTATGTGACTACTTATTAATAAATTATTGGCACTGTTGTATTACCGTATTACTCTGTATTGCTGGTGCTGTTATCACGGTGTTATTACAAAGTTCTTATGTTACTTTCACTGTTATCACTGTTATCCCTCTGTAGATTTATGTTACTGGCACTGTCATATTACTGTGTACTGTTTTTCTTATATATTACTGGCACTGTTAAATTACTGTATTACTATGTCTTGCTGACACTGTGCTTTATACGTACAAGCGGCTTATAATATGACCTACCCCTTGCTTCTTGGATCCCTTGTCACCAGTGTTAAAACTAACTAGTAGAAAAGTTCCTGGAACCCTGATGTTATAAAGGCTAGCTTCCTATTGGGTAGAGGGAGCCAGAATATCACATGATTTTTCTAATACAACAGAGTTGATCTTTTAAAGAAAAAAAAAGTTTTAAAGCGCAATATATTGAAATTATTTCTGAAAGCGTGTGATTCTCCATGGATGAAGTATTAAAAGTAAAGTTTACATAGAGTTATTTAGATAAAAATACACTTCATCCACGACTTTTTTAATATATGAGAGGGGTCCAAAGCAGTATCATTACAAGGGACTGACAGGAGGTAAGTAAATGCTTATTAATTATTACTATATTGCTCAAAAATAAGCCGAACTTTTTCCCAAAACAGCCTTTACAAAATTTTGTATAGACTATAATCACACCCTTGGATAATATATAACAAATATGTTAACTTTAAGGACTTAAGATAGAAAATTTAAATATTTTATAATAACCACAACAAATGAAGCTTTATTTTTTTATAATATTATGCAACTCTGTTTTAGTTATCATAATTTTAGCATATTTAACTAAAAAATTGTTTTATTATTATTATTATTATTATTATTATTATTATTATTATTATTATTATTATTATTATTATTACCACCATTCGAAATTCATGAATAATATTTGCTTCGATTCAAGATTCTATTCAAATTCAATAAACCTGCTTCGCAGATGTATAGTAGAAAGTATGATACCTTTGCCTGCAGGTCAATAAAATGCTCAAGATCCTTTTCTATGGGGTCATCACTGAAAAGAGTGAAGCCAGAGTGGGTGACATCCCGACAACCAATCTCCTGGTTTAACGTCGACAGGAACTCCTCTATTGTTGCCGATCCATCAAAACTCACTACCTGTAACATTAAGAAACAAAATCAATCCTTACTTAGAATAAATACATAAAACCACTTTTTTTAAAAGATTTGATCACCGATATAAATCTAAAATATTTGTATGGATATGGTTGAAACATTAAGGAATCAGAATGGAGGGTTTTTAATACACAATATAACTTAAGAAAAAATATTATATTTTTTAGTTTTTTTTATAACACATATTAATAATCATCCTGCCAACCTGTAATATTTCAGAAGTTAAATTAAAACACTTTAATCATAGTTGAAACATTTGTGCACTAATTTGAAGGTCCATGTTTGATTCCTGCATCAAGATGTCATTTTTGACATATATTTAAGCTAATTACATCTACAAATTCAATGTAATTTTAAGGTTAATCACCTAACTACTTTTTTACCTTTGTGCAATCACTTTGAACCTTTCAATCTCAAATATGACTGAAAAGATATTAACCATTTCACCATTAACCAAGCACTAGCTGCTTAGGGGACATTCAAGTATTATGTAAGCACCTTAGGGGAGTTTTGAACTTTGCTTATTTTTGCTGACAAGGAGTGAGGGGAGGTCAGAACAATGTTTACATAGGGCAGAGAGAGAGAGATGGGCAAGAATGGTGCAGTGATCCAGCCACCCCAAATACACACATAAGAATTAAAAGTGTTGAGACATTGATTCAAGGACCTTGGTCGATAATTTAAAAGTGGTTTAAAGTTTTTTGTAACTATAATAATTCATGTGTACACTATCAACTTTTTAAATATAATTTCAATTAAGTGTAAATTAATTAGTTTGGATAATTTTATAATTAATTTTAATTTTACCTGTTTAATACATTTAGATCCAACACATTAGCTCAGTTGGTAGTGTGTCTGCCTACTGAGCTAAGGATCCTGGGTTTGATTCTCGGCACGACAAAAACATTTATCATTGATGAAAATATGGGTTTACCCTTTCATATTAATAAATTAAAGGCAGGGGACTGGATGTTGTGCCTGTCCTAGTTTTAAGTTTGACTATAAGGCATATGAAGCTACGACAGGCCTAGCAAGCCGGTAGTGGAAAATATATGGCTTGAATAAAAACAGTGACTAAGGCCACAGGCTGGATGAAAGTATGCATAATAATTTATATTAATTTTACAACAGTGTTTATTGTGAACATTTTGCACCATTAATTTACACCTACGAGTTAACGATTAAAGCAGAAGAAGGGGACTGATTTATGCCAAAAAAATTGCATAATTTTGTGTTTTAATTGTGAAAATTTTTCTGTCAAGTTTGTAGGCTTTGACCCTCTCTCTATCTTCCTTTCAATGTTTAATTTAATAACAAATAATGGTTATTCCTGTGAACAAATGTTTAAAAAAGTTTACAAATATAATGTAAGCAGGACTGGGGAGCGGAGGTTCAGACGGGGGAGGGGGGCGATTCGGTGTTTGCTCATTTTTGGCTAACAATGGGGTTGGGAATCCAAAAAAATTGTCAAAATTGTGTTTAAGTAATAATTGAACTCCTTATATATTCATGAAGAAGGTAGATTTGAAATAAATGCAGCTTCATTCTCATGGAGAAAGAATGAGAAACTACAATATAGAAAATAACCTAAAATGCACTGGTTTAGAGTTGGCCAATGTGTTTTATTAACTTTATACAAATGATAAGAAGCTTATATATACACAACTTTGGTCACTCTATAACTACTAACCAAACTAAAAATAGATTTTTAAAATGTGATTTAAAATGTTTGAAAATAAATAGGTATGAGAATGCAACCATATTTAATTGAAATGTATCACACCCCATGAAAGGGAAGTGTTACTGTTTAATACAAGATGTACAAATGTTTCTAGAGCAAATGAGTTTATTCTCTCTGACACGCATTTACCTGATACGTGCTGTTAAGCATGTGGACAGGAATGGCATGTGGTAACGAGTGGTGGTAAGGGTTCTTCAAAAGGATGGACAACACCTCCATGCGAGAAGGTTTCGCTTCTCGGCCACCGTTCTGCAATGTTCGCTCCAATGCTCGCTGGCAGTATGCCGCATACTTCCCACATTCACTTCTGTACATCACACGACATCAACAGTTGTACTTCATCAATAAGACTAAGTAGTCAATGTTTAATAAATTATTAAGAGACAATAATTCGATAAAAAAATTACTATTTTATTGATTTAAAAATGTGGTTCCTATTACGTGTTCTATGGAAGTGATAGGGAATATTATATCTAATAAAGTTTAATAAAGGCCTATTTAAATGTGGTTTTTTTTTGTGTGCATGGTAATGACTTTTAATAAAGTGGATTCCATACCACTCGAACGTCCTTAGCCTGGATTTAAACCAATGACTGACTTACAAAGTTCATCACTCTTAGCCTTTTATGACATGTCCTACAGACAAATAAAAGTGTTAGTATTGTGAGCAAAGAAATATAACAAACAAATTGTGCAGGTGTTTAAAATGACTCACTTTGAGTCTGCGTTGCGGTGCAGGTGTAGCTTGAGGTACCAGAGCAGCCTGTTATTACGGGGCACAAACAGGGACACGGCGAGGGCCAGCAGTTGCCAACCCTGCAGGAACACAAAGCTGGGCGGGTTGGTCTTGCAGTCCAGCAGCGGTGCAGCAGGAGGCGTGGCCTGCAGGGAAGTGGGGGAACCTCTCTGATTGGCCGCTCCACTCCCCCCTCCACCCAGGGAGGAGTCGCAGGTAAACAGAGACTGCGTGGCGCATAGGAGCAGCTGCTGGAAGTGGAATGCTGGCCAACCTAACCTCGCCAATCACTCGTTCCAACTTATATAACCTCAATCTAGTATCGAATTTACTTTTAATATAATTTTAAAGGTATTTCTTGTGCTTACTAATTAACTTCAAGTATATCCTACAAACTTGTAGTAAACTTGTTATTCAAGTTCAACTTAATTTCTTAAGACTTTTACTTTCTCATGAGTGTACTGACTAACCCTTTCTAGTAATTTACAGCAAAGGTATAAAAATAGAAATATTTTTTTAAAATAAGTTTTAATGTTTGAATAACTACTAGTTTAAATATTAAATGGTAAGTTTCAATATTTTAATTGAAATCTTTCCATATATTTAAAATAAATGAGATGAAAACTTTAAGGTGTAATAAACATATTTCTAATAATATCATAACCAACCAAAAACGTATGAATTTTGAAACTTTTTATATATAAATACAAGCACATTATTTTCATGCGGAGTTTGTTCTGATATGACATAGACAAAATTATAGGTAGATCTATGGAAATACCACAATACTGATGCAAAATTTTGTGTGGTGCGCCATTTATAGGGGACAGTTTGCGAGCTAGGATCCATAACACCAACATTCCACTCCAAATACAGTAGTGCCATCACACAAATAATCTATGTTGTGACAATACCCCTTAGTATACCATTTAACACACGTGTTAAGACCAAAACAAATTAACTTTAAAATTTGTCAGAAAAATGTTTAGGCTGCTTTAGGCCTACTGTGACATGTTGATAATTTAATGTATATATTTTAAACTACTATGGTACCATATATCAAATTGTGATTCATATACACCAAAAACTTTTTTTTTTTAGAAATAAACATTTCAAAATAATATTTAGTTATAGTGATGTTGAATTAACACTAGGTATTGACAAGCATAGATCATTGCTGAATTATACTATATATTTTTAACTATTTGCTATTACAATATTGAAAGAAAGGTATTAATCTACTTAAAAATAGAAATGTTTGATTGAGTCCAGCACACTAAAAATTCACTTGTCCCCCATTAATTCTCAGAATTGTCAAGATCATTATAATTATGAATTTTTAAATGGCAAAACTCAATTACAAACTAAGTCAACCATACAAAAATAAATTTTATTACTTAGAAGTTTTCAATCGAAGCAGTTAAATACAGAAGAACATATTCAATCTAGTCAACTTAGATATATGAATGCAAAGAATACAATTTAAAATGTAAAGTTTAAAATGTAAAACCAATTTTTGTATGGTTAGTAATTACCATACTGTAATTATGTACATATGGTTAAGAAAAATATTTTTGTGAGCATGCATGTATACTACTCTACTTATGTGAGGGGTGGACATTAACACATTTAATAAAATTCTAAGTAAATATCTTATTTACTCAGAGGTGTAGTGAAGCTTGATTGGAGTGACACTCCGGCACTGGTTTTGAGGGTGGAACGGTTCTCCAGCTGATTATCAGTATAAAATGTAATTTTCTCTGGAAATTAGACTTGTTTGTCTTTAAATGCAGATGTACGGAACTTGTCTTTTCAATTAATGGAAGTTTAAAGGTAATTAAATTAAATTAATGATAGTTACAATAAATATATATCCATCCAAACCATAGTGGAAGACAAATTCGAGCAAGAATGTGTTGGTTTTAATTTTGTTTGCAACCTCCCCCCCCCCCCCCCCCCCCACCCACCACTACCACCACCACCACCACAAATGAAGAGCTTCACGACTGCTAGATTTAGGACTACAACCCTGTTTAGTGAATATTATTAATTTTTTTTTCCTTCAAAATAGCACCTTTACAATGACATGTTACAAACATACACACATTAGCAGACTATATACTGCCAGTTATTGATGAAACTTCATATTAAAATATAAATTAGCAAACAGATTTATTTTGGTTACATAAATTTGTGAAACTAATACCTCTCTTTAAGGAAAACCTCTTTTTTTTTTTGAGGTATTATGTTATATTAGGAAGAAGGTACAGGAGAGGTGGGTAGAAACATATAAAAGGGGAAACTAATAAAGTAATTTTTATATTTAGTAATTTTATAACTATTATTTTTATATGAAAATTAATTTACTACACGATAGTGTCAAAATCAATAATTTGCCAGTGCCTTAGAAGCTGCATTGTTAAATGAATAAGGAAGGGTATGGCCAGACTGGGCGAGCAAGCAACTAAAAAATAAAATAGAACACATTGGTTGTAATGATAGGTGGCCAGAATGAAGTTTGTGAGCAATGTGCTTGAAAGATAGAACTAGTTCTATTTTTCAAATGTGTGCGCTCGAGCAAGAACAGTCTAGTTTACAGGCGCTGGGAAATATTAATGTATGTTGGTCCATTGTGTGCTAGGAACACTTCGCAATTTGACATGATATTTGTATTTTTTATTATTAATGATAGGTTTAGCACACTTTCTACTATCTGCCTAATCTAATTGGTAAGGTCATAAACAATATTAATATTTAGGCCCGAAATGTTAATACTTCAATATTATAATCAAAGTAGGCCTTAACAAATAAGACTCACCATTAGTATGGAGAGAGGATGGGAAAACCACAACAATAAATCACTTGCCAAAATCCGTCAGTTCAATGATCCAAGATTGGAACCTATATATCCCTTTCAATAGCTATTGAACTATTGCTAATCACGCATTTGCTCACACGCTTATCAGTCTGGCTGAACCCTAATAAGTTAGAAAAGAACAATGTCATGTTATATCCCTATTGATCTTAGTTATGTTTACTCAAACTTATTATTATCCATCCAACCGAGGCAATTTCTCTAACATTCACAAATTATCATAATTATAATTCTCTATTCTTGAATTATGTAATGATTTTATTTAAAATATTACTGTGTAGTGCTTTTGAGAATTTTTTTGTACTAGCATAATAATAAAACTAGATAAAAATTTTAATATCTAGTCAATATATTGTGTTTGAATTTTATTGTTAACAATGTTTCGTTTTGGGTTCATTTCTATCAATAGAGCTTTTTCCACTGATTTAAGAGTTCTTGGTTTGATTTCTGGCAATAGTAAGTTTTATAGTCATTAAATTCTCAATTTGATAATTCTGTCTAGCTGTTATTGTTATGTTTTTTCCCAGTAAACAAGAATTAATTATATACATGAGCACATTTTTGTGAAAACTAATATTTTTATGGCTTTATTGTTTTAGGATTGGAAAGATAAACTTAAAAATGGAAACATAACTCTTATTGAAACAATGTGTTATCCAAATGGTGATTCTAATGTGTGTATGTCTATATATACATAGTAGAATTTTATATGCATTAAATGTAAGAATTATGTCTATATAAATTGATCAATAGAATTTAAGTGGACTAACTTTACTTAATCTCGCATAATTAAACTCTATTAACAAAACTAATTTAAAAAAATACTAATGGGCTGTCAAAATATTGTGGGTATTTATATTAATTTTTGATAAGGTTTTTTTATGTATGTATGTAATGTCAAACAGAACTTTTCTGTATTTCAAAACATTGCCATATAAATTATAATGTTAATAAAGGGCACTAAAATATAATTTGTTTGATTGACTATCATGAAAAAATATAGTATATTGAATTATGAATAATTAGGGGTAGAGAGTACTCGAAAATTCGAATCAGAGTAAAGTTTTAGTTGTTGTTCTAGCTTGATTCAAAGATTTTTACAAAAATAAAAAAATTATAGTACTTGGGATTTTAAATTTTAGCTTGAAAATTCCAATTTTAATTAATATGATTCACTTTAAAGATACTATTTCATAGAAAATACAGTATCTTAAAATTTCCTTTAGTCTGGTTTGAAAATATATGTATATCTTCAAACATTTGAATTTTGGTGGTTATAGCCTTTTTTTGACAAACTATTTCATTCTTAAGAAAAAATTTTTGTGCTTATGATTTATGCATTCATTTATTACTAAAACTCAAAGTATTTCCAGTATAAACATTTCTCCATGCCTACTTGAACACACCCAGCAATAATTAGCTGGTGACAAAGCTTATTCATACATGGCTTTCTGCGACTCCATCTCTTGAGTCATGATTTCATACATGAGTCAAGATGATAGATAGATAGATAGATAGTTGATTAATATTATTAATTGATTTCTAATGGACTAGTTAAACAACACAATTGATAATTCAAACAGTAAGTCTTTGCTAATTCCAAAGTATAATTATAAAATTTACTGTCTGGATTTTTATTGTTACCTTAAAAAAGAAGGCATTTTATGAAAGCATTAAAAAACACACAAATAAAGCCAAAGTGTACTTTGGAAACTTATTTTAAATAAACAAATCAGTACTAAGCGATTATCCTTGGGAAAAGTCCTTCTTCTCAACTCTTGAGTGTTTCAACTTCAACTTTTCAATATGGCAACAACAAATGCCAATTTTCTGTAAAACTGATCACAATAGAAAGGTATCGACCTAGGAGTTGTTAATAACTTGTTTTTGAAACCCAAAATCTTGTGAACACTGAGGGAGTAGTGAGAGAGTAAGTATCCTCTATTTGTATCCACATAAAATTGTCACCTTAGTAATATAAAACTTAAAAAATATATTGTAATTAACATTTTTGAAGACTTAAGTGCAGTACATCAATATTTTTCAAATATACGCTATGAATTTTAAATATATGTATGCATGTATAAAAAACACATTAGAATTATCCACCAAAACATTACATCACTATATAACATATAGCCAGTCTGTGGTAATCGGGTGAGGGCAGGGGAGAAGTGTCTGTCATGCAGTTTATTGCCACAATAGCTTTCATATATCCATACATCTAATTAGATGCCACAATGCACAAAGCTGCAGCAAATTACTAGGCAGGACAGTAAACAAAATAACAAAAACATTTAGAAAATGAGCAGAAACCAACCAAGTATGTTCTTGTCGTTGATGTCTATTAGGAATCTTGAAACGAAAACAATAATGATGATAAAGTGGACAGTCCAATATACGTAGGTTTTTTGGATTGTAAAACAATATTCCAAAAAATGCATAGAAATAAAGTAAAACTATATTTATGGAATGAACAATAAGTTACTGTGATGACACCAAATACAAAGTTATATGGTGAGATATAGTAAGTGAAAAGAATTAGGGTTGGAAAGGCTATTTTGTTTAAGTTGGGATTAAATTACATCTAGCATGTAAATATATTTTTTTTATCAAGAGAGCGTTTATCTTTAATACTCCACAATGTAAAACATATCAAAACTGTTTGTATAAGCATAGGTTTTGTATTAATTATGTTAGATAAAAAAATGCATTTGTAAAATTTATAAAAGCTCAATTTTTAACAAAATTCACAGGATCACACATGTAGGTTTAGCCGGCAGGTGATTCAGATCTGTTTGAATCTTTGATAAGAAGTGAATTGTTTCCCATGAGAGAAACATCAAGTTGAAGAAATCAATTCAGTAGTGTGTTAGGCATGGGTAGACTCAGGAATCTGAGCATCAAAAATTAAGTTAGTGGAGTAGTTACTAGTGATAGGTTTGTGAAGCAGTTCATTAGGGTGTGCATAATACAAAATACCACCTGGATCAAGGGGTCCCTAGTGTCATATATTAGGCTTAGAATAAAGAAGCGAGGGGGGGAAATAATGAGTAAAGATTTCAAATATAAGAACACAACATAATTTTTACAATGAAAGGAAGAACACAATCCACACTTTACATTGCTGCCACTGGACAGAGAGGTTATGCTATGTCTTGATGAAAATCAATCATTACAGCCCAATTCCTCAACCTAGTTTTCATTACAGTCCAATTCCTCAACCTACTTTTCATTTCAGCCTAATTCCTGAACCTAGTTTTCATTACAGCCCAATCCCTCAACCTAATTTTCATTACAGCCCAATCCCTCAACCTAGTTTTCATCACAGTCTAATCCCTCAACCTAGTTTTCATTACAACCCTATCCCCCAACCTAGCTTTCATTATAGTCCAATCTCTCAACCTAGCATTCATTACTGTCCAATCACCTCAACCTAGAATTCATTAGTCCAATCAACTTAACTTAGTTTTCATTATAGTCCAATCACCTCAACCTAGTTTTCATCACAGTCCAATCACTCAACCTAGCTTTCATCAAAGTCCAATCACCTCAACTTAGCTTTTATGACAGTCCAATCACCTTAACCTAGTTTTCATTATAGTTCAATCACCTCGACCTAGTTTTAATTACAGCTCAATCCCTCAACCTATCTTTCATTACAGTCCAATAATCTCAACCTAACTTTCATTACAGTCCAATCACCTCAACATAGTTTTCATTACAGTCCAATCCCTCTACCTAACTTTCATTATCGTCCAATCCCTCAACCTAGTTTTCATCACAATCCAATCACCTTAACCTAGTTTTCATAATAGTCCAATCACCTCAAACTAGTTTTCATTACAGTCCAATCACTTTAATCTAGTTTCATTACAGTCCAATCATCTCAACCTAACTTTCATTACAGTCCAATCATCTCAACCTATCTTTCATTACAGTCCAATCACCTCAAACTATCTTTCATTACAGTCCAATCACCTTAATCTAGTTTTCATTATAGTCCAATCAATTCAACCTAGTTTTCATTACAGTCCAATCCCCTCAACCTAGTTTTCATTACAGCCCAATCCCTCAACCTAGTTTTCATCACAGTCCAATCACCGCAACCTAATTTTCATTCAATCAGAAATCAGGAGAAAGTGAAAACAATTGCAGAGCTTCACTAAAAGAGTAAACTATAAAATAAATGGAATAAAAAGGAAATTGGTAAAGAATCATAGGACACTTAGGTAGGAAAAGGTATTTTTTATTGACGCATATTATTATCTGTTTAGGTTGTACACATATATGATAATAATTACTCTAATAGTACAGCATTTTAGAGGTAGTCTGCCCGCATTTGCATGTAAGGAGAGTAGGAAACCATTTAGGGAAAAACACCCTTAGTAGATCCAACCGGGGTTGGAACCCAGATCTCCCTATTATCAGCAGGCCAGTGTAACATGAGAATGACACCTTGGACAGTTCAGATACCGAAGTGGGGTAGGAACATAAACAAATAACATAAAGGACAAGGCCAGGAAATAGAGTGTATGCCAATATAATAACTCTTTTAGGGAAATCTTTCTTTATGCAGGCTTTTGAAAGTAAGCAAATTAAAATTAATTTACTTAAAAGTGAGCTCAATTAAGTCTTAAAAGTCATGATGTTGACTAAAATAAATTCATTTTGTGCCCAAGTGTTTTCAAATAACTCTATAAAATGACTAACTAGATCAAAATTTATTTACTTAACATACTTACATAGATTCTTTTATCTAACTAATTAATAATTGATTAATGGTTAAAGAAAAAAATTATGTATTAAGTTTTACTTTATTATAAGCTAGCTAGAGTGTTATAAGGTTTGTAAGAATGAACATTCTTAGCTAATATACATTTCAAATATAATATTAAGAGTGGATATTAGTTTTGAGAGTTTTACATAATTTATAAGCAGCATAAATATTGTCTACAATCTAGTTTTGATGAAATAATAATATTAACACACACAGTAAATTAATAGAATGATTAAAATTAATCAATGAGGTTATTTAAGTTGACGAAGGTGGTTGACATACAATCCATATTATTGATATAATTCACAACTAACTAATGTGGGGTAAATTATGAACGGTGTCGAATTTATACTTCATGAGCTTCTAAGCTTTATAAATCACACTAGAGTGTCTCACAAAACTTTAAAACATTAATTATTGATTGGCAAGACATTTAAAGTGAAGAATACAATTTGTTTTCAAATGTATTCATTTATTGATTACATCGGATTTATCATTTGGTTGCCTTGATCTCTATCATAGATTAATTATTATAGTAAAATAAATACAAGTGTTCACAATACAGTGTGAGGAACGTCTTATAGACTTTGCTGTATGATGCTGCCATCTATGGACAGTAAATGTAACTTCGTCGACTCTTTTGTAAATTGCATGGCATTTGCGCATGTAGATTTTTCGGGCCTACCAGTTGGGGGATAAATGAGTGAGCTTGAAAATTTTACAGAAATGCAAAATAAGTGGAAAAAAGTCTATATTATATATTCAACACACATACAATTTAAAAAAAAAAAACTTTCTCCCTCCTCCAACAAATTCTGAAATTCTTAGAGACCCACCTGGATTGTGAGGCCCTGAGCTGTAGCTTATTTAGCTTAGGCTTAAATCCAGCACTGATTATGAAACATTATAATACATTATGCCCATAAGTTAGTTGGACACCACATTTGTAACTTTAGTAATGTTAATTCACTAAACACCCAAATTAATCTAATTTCACCTTAGACTACAATAAATAGGTGAGACTCCAGTTACAAAAGGTGAATATATTTCATGATGAAGTTCAAAACATCTCATTTTGAATTAAAACAAATAATATTGGTAGATATTTGTCTTTGTAAATTTTGTTTTTTTAGCACTGCCTTTCACTACTTGTTTGGGTTGTATTCTTATATACTTATTTTGCTAATGTATTGGGAATGAGTAAGGCTGAGTTTAGAGGAAGTGTACCTATATTTGCGTGGAAATAGAGTAGAAAAGTGTTATAAGAAAAACCACCCTAAGTATACCCGACCGGGTTTTGAGTCTCAATCTCCTAGTCATCAGCAGTCCAGTCTATTGAGAGAGTGACACCTTAGACCATGCAGCCACTGAAGCGGGTGTCTCTGTAGTTAAATACAGAAATGTCTTTAGTATAGCTTTTTGCTCTGGAGCCACGTTTTAACCTCAAAACTAATCTGTAGTGGTGACTTGTGACCTAGCTGGTGATAGCCTGTTCTTGATATGCTAGATTGACGAGGGAGGGAATCGAGATTCAAATCTTGGTAAGATGTAATGGGAGGAAAGGAAAGTGGGCAGTAGATAACATGTGATTTTCTCAACCTCTGCCTATGTAAATGGAATCTAGCTCACAACCAAAAATATAAGCGACGAAACAAATTTGGCCACGGTAGAAACATTTTTCCAATGTCAATCATAAATATGTTAATATTTATCTTCTTACTGTGATTCCCATAAAACTACGAGGACAGAAAATTATCCCTGTCTCATGTAACATCGCCAAAAGGAAAAGTGTTAACTCCATATTGTACAAATATCTCCCCTTCCACATGCAATATTGCTTGAGGCGTGGCATAAAAGAACCAGCCCCAAATCCCATACACATTGCTAACTCTTAATTATTGGAAAGAGAAAGGTAGGAGTTTAGAACTTAATCATTTTCACTTTAAATTAGGAATTAAAAATTATTTCGTACCAAATGAATAACACAAATAATATGATAGCAAAATTAATTGTACGTCATTTAAGCATTTGCACCAAATGTGTATTTTCAATTTTATGAATAAAATAATTCAGTTTATTTCCCTGTACTCTAACAATGTCC
Organism: Timema cristinae; assembly: GCA_039000515.1. Lineage (NCBI taxonomy): Eukaryota > Metazoa > Arthropoda > Insecta > Phasmatodea > Timematidae > Timema > Timema cristinae. The sequence goes on from JBCFYV010000935.1 coordinate 17,465,517, forward strand.
ATGCAAAATGTCAAGCAAATGAGTCGGCAGGGTTAGTTTTTTCTTTCATTTTTAGCACCACGTCTTACTACCCATTTGGGTTAGAGTTTGTATTCAAAATGACACACCGCTGAGAACTGTCAAGGTCACGCCGTTATCATTGAACAGAAGCAACCAGCCCTTGATCTCACTACACTTAACAATTACAAGTTATGGGAATCTCTAAAGTTTCTTGGAATTATACCAACACTTTATTATGTTTTTTATTGATTGAGATATATAGATACTAAAACAAAATTAAAGCTTTGGTGATTAACATGCTATGCTGAGCCACTGAAGAGCCAATTCTTGATAGTCTGCATGCCTGTCCAAAACTGAAGCAAGGTCATGACAACTTTGATAAGTTCTGAGCTGTGGACTAACGACGCAGTAAAAATTAATGTAATTTTTAATGACATTTCAAAATACCGGTATTATTCTATAATATTTCAATTACAACACACACACACACACACACAAACATACTATTTAACTGTCCGGTGACTGTGCATAGTAACAAGTTGCGAACAAGTCATTACCATACTGACCCATCATTATTTGAGTGCACTTATCCAGTGTTTACTTTTGAGGCAAAGTGGGCTGGCGCATCATGTGTGTGCTGTCAGTTTTTGTTTTCGTATCTTGTAACACTCCACTTGTTTTTTTTTTTTTTTTTGTTTTTTTTATACCTAGTGACCATATCTAAACATAAAAGTGTTGGTCTTACTATAAAACCAAAACATGAAATAATTACAAAGAAGTGAAAAAAGGTTGCCGGTTAGTGAATGAGTTTATTAGTTGGTGAGCAAACAATGTGTGTAATTTTAAAAGCAAAATTAAAAGCTGTGATTTTTTTTTCCTACATCGTTTCTTACAACCTATTCAAGTTATACACATTTGTTCTAATTAAGCTAATGAGTTAAGGATGAGGAAGGTCGAATTTAGAAGAAGTGTACCCTCATTTGCATGGCAGGAGAGTGGAAAACAATTTTTTGAAAACAACCCTTTTTATACCCAACCAGTATTCAAACCACATCTCCCTGTCATTGGCAGTCTAGTCTAACACAAGAGTAACGCCTTAGACCATGCAACCACCAAAGAAGGTAAAGTTGATCTATTTTGCTAGATTTTAAGATATTGCTAATGGCATGTCTAGGTGAAAAAAATATGAAGACTTCAACGTACAATGATTTGAAAAAAGCATTGCTTTTATGGTTTAGCCATAATATCCAGGCCATTTTTTACCCTACCACTTGAGATAATTGAGTGTCTACAGTGTCCTGTTAAATAAATATTTATTCGTGTGTTTATATATTCAAATTTGGATTTGAAGCTTAAATGAAAATTCTGATTTGAGATTCGAATCAATAAAATAGTGGATTTGACCCGATTTAGGTTAGGACATTACAAAAAATGTTTTTGTGTAGTGTTTGTGTAGTATGACCAGGCACATCTCTAAAAAATAAAATGTTCCATTAAATCTAAAACAGCAGCACCTGACTACACATGTCAAATAATGACCTTTAAGACAAAGTCTGAGTTATATAGTCATTTGCAGGTTCACTTGATGAAGCTGGTGAAGGATAGCAAAATGTATTTCTTATTGGAGTCTCGCTGCTACTAGCCATCCTAAAAACACCTGCTTTTATCCCCTCATTTAGATTGCCATAAATTAATTTCATTACAAAATTATTATTATTAATTACTGATTGTACAGTAATGAGACAAATGTTCTTGCTATATAGACCTATGTGGGTGGTTGATGTTTTCAATCGAGTAAGTACCAGCGACAATCTCCACTTATCCCAGCCTATCAACTGAACCCGCAAATGAGTATAGCTATCACACCAACTGTATTTGTTTTTGGGAAAGCTATTCAAATATTGAAACTAAACAAATCCTATGAAATGACTTGTGACATATACTCTTTCTTACTTATTTAAAACACCATTATGAATGCCTAATCTCTTGTATATTTATTCACAGTTTAACCCCTACAGCTGGATTACTTTATTCAAGTGGTAGATATGCATTGGTCAACAAAACATCATGTTCTATCACACCGTGTGTGTTATTACATAGCATCACTAGAAGGCTTGACAGAACTTGACAAGAGATGAAGAATTCAAATTATATTAGCTTACAAGACGTAGCCAGTAATGGTGGCCAGTGCCCATCACTGGATTTCTTACAATGCAATGCAAAACATAAACTAGAGGGGTGTTTTTTTAAAAGTGATTAGTATATACAATTTGCAGTTGTGTACAGCCAGAATGCCAACAGTGTATTCCACAAACCCGACCAAATTCGATACTAACCAACTTGGAGTATTCCTCAATAAAACAAAAGGAAAGTTTTGAAATGAGCTGAGATCCTCAAGGTAAGTACATTTAAAATATTTACTGGAAATATACACAATAACTGTACTTATTTTAATATTTCAAGTGTGAAAACATCAAATTGTGGATCTACCTTGATAGATCCTTGTATCTTGAGTCTTGGTCTAATTTATAATCTCACCTTCTAACTATTGCATTTGTGTCATTTAACTAAAGGGACTAGTTTTAATAAATGCATTGACATACCAGTAGTGAGCAATACAAGTATGTGATGTGCATAAAGACTTGTCAATGTAGGAATTTTGCTCATTATAAAAATCATCTATACAAATATGAGGATGGTGAAATAAAGTGGGTGTATTTCATAATTTCAGATTATATCATAGGTCTATATAATTCTTTGTATGCCATAATTATTAATGTATATATCTATATTATTTTAATATATAATTTTCCTATATACCGTATACCGGTACTAAAAAATAAATAACTCAAATGTAAATAAATAATCAAGTGGACACCTAGGCTAAATCATTGCAAGTGATTGGAAATTACCTTTCTCGATGCCCACTGAATGAAAATTTAGTTTAATACAGTATATTAATTACAAGATTTCATTGCCGTAGACATCTTCCTCAGGTAAAGAGTAAGAACTAAATGGTGATTGAGTGTCTATTGTTTTGTTACTTCAGGTGGGGCTTAGATTTGTGCATAACCAGGCCTGTATTTAGGCATGGGCAGCATGGTCGGCAAGGTAGAGTGAGGGGTACTTTGTACCCATTGTCACATATATAGCAGAAACATGGACAGTGAATGTAAGAGAAACAAGGTAAGTGGAGGATATGGGAATATAGTTTGTGAGGAGCATGTTAGCTCTCGCGAGGAGAAACAAGATTAGGAATAAAGAAGATTTGGAGTACAGGGAGTACATGAGATAGTATAGGATGCAAGACCGAGATGGTATGGACATGTAATGAGGATGGAAAAAAGAGAGGATGCCAAGAAAGAAATGGAAAGAGCAGATCAGAGAAAGTGTTCAAGTGAGAGGAGAAGAATGGAAGAAATCAAAGGAGTAAGAATGGTGGAAGGATAGAGGAAGATGGAGGTATTTTCCTAAACTGACCTGGCCACACGCTGGAAACAGTTGTTGTTGTTGTGTGTTGATGATGGATGATGATGATGATGATGATGATGATGATGATGAGATATGATGATTATGTACAGAAATAATTTTCTGGAGAATATTTTTATCAACTTTTAAATTTCTCAGTTTTTATGCTTTATTTAATCATATAATAAGATTTCAATAAAATTGAAAATGAATGAGAATTTTGCACGAGTTTTCACAACCATGTATCTGTTAGTCAATGCTGTGAATAGGTGAGACGTGATGTTGATGTTTGTGGAGTTTGAGGGGGCAGGGGAAAGTGGGGTGTAAAATAAATGACTGCACTGGGGTGTGACATAGCCTAAATACGGGCCTGTGCATAACGCATTGCTAAAAATGAAAACTGCATAGTGCATATATAGTAAAAAGTTTAAACACATTACTTTCAATGATAGCGTTTACAACGAAACATAAATGAATAGTGCACAATTCATAAACTTGATTTAAAATTTGTATGAATCATGCATAGAGTTGAGAATAGCCAAACCTTGGATATATATTAGCCAATGAGAACGCAAGGAAAGGGTATAGCCAATTAAAAAGCCAGTATATATAGTAAACATAACATAACTTTTGTTCATGTTTAAAATTGTCTTGTAGTGGTCATAATTATTTGCTAATTATTAATTAATTAATTTGTTTTAATATAAGTGACAATGGTTTTAAATATGATAGAAAAAAAGGGTAAATATTACATTTGTTATTCTGTTATTGGGAAGTACGATCCAACATATTATTCATGACAATAACACAGAACTCAATATAAAACCAGATTGCCATACATTTAAATTAGGTTAATTTTATGTTTCAAAATATACAGGGTTAATGAACTTTGTTTTATCAGTAAATCTCTAAAAGAAGTATTTTTAAATACCTTAGATGGTAGAGTAAAGAGATAATTTAGATAAAAAAAATTTTTATTTGAGTCAGACTTTAGTAATTATAAAGGTTGTATTTTTATTATGAATAATTTGTGCACTGTTACCTAATATTCACTATTAGCTATGTGTTATGCGTAAATATAAGCTCAACCTCAGTTTATTATATTTCCATTATGAACTACAATGCATTGATAGGAGCAGGGGGGTGAACACATTAAAGTTTGCGACTTTTATAGATTTATTGATGTACTGATAAGGGAGTTCCCATTCTCCCAGTTGTTAACACATTACTAAATCTAAACAAACCTCAAACTAAAATAGTGTTTACCCTATTACCTTCTTACCAGGTTTTTCTATATTTCCATCTGCACCCAAATGCTGCTATCTATGCTATGCAGTCCAACCAAGAAGAGTTAAGGTTGAGTGCTAGTGAGCGCGAGCTTAGGGCAGTATTTTTGCAGTTTTTATAGCACAAACATCTTTTGGCCCAAATATTTCTTCTATAGAAACATAGAGTTTTGTTTTCTGCACATGCTAATTTCAACAGTTGTTGAATATCTGTCATGAGCATGGCGGCATTTGGTGACAAACTTTTCTCTTTATTTAAAAAGTTTGTCACCAAATGCCGCCATTTTCATGACAGATATTCAACAACTGTTGAGATTAGCATGTGCAGAAAACAAAACTCTTTGTTTCTATAGAAGAAATATTTGATTTATTTGGGCCAAAAAATGTTTGTGCTATAAAAACTGCAAAATTAATGCACAAAACTCGCGCTCATTAGCACCCCGCCTTAAGTAACAAAACCATATTAACTCAACAACTTGGTCTAATATCTACCTGTTGAAGCTGTCAGTGGCGGTAAAGGCTTTAAGTAATTATATGAATATGTTTGTTTTAAATATAATATATTTTACCAGATTTTCAATATCAGTAGACATTCACTAAGGTAGCGAGGATTTCTATCCTTTTGGTTCTAAATCATTCCTATAAATAACTAAAAAAATAAAATAATTAAAATTAGAATAAAAATGAAAATTCACTAAAGCCAAAGAATGTGTCCAAACTGCGATACAAATGTAATAGTTTTGCCATGTTAAAATGGAGTCATGGCTTAATAAATACTAAACATGGATGTTACAAATTTTAATAACTAAGAAATTATGGTTAAACAATATAACCCGTGTTATCTTAAAAACATGACAAAATATCTAGTGAAAAAAAAGATTGCCTACGTTTGAAAGAGTATAAAAAATAAGCAAATATTTGTAGAAAAACACAGGACAAAATGTCAGTTTAAATTTAAAGACATCTCACCATATTTGGAAACATTCTTTGCAACTTGAAAGTAAAAGGGTAAGGGGTAGAGCAGCCAAAAAGCAACGATGCCCACACTTACGCGCGAGTGCTTAAACTTGCTGACAGCCCTGTTTACCTGCACACCAATCTTGTGCTGGGTGTGCCGAGATGTTTGCTTGACAAGAGCGCACATCAGCTCTGCCTGAAGTTCTGGTACGTCCAAGCATTGCTGCAGGGCATTTTGTGCCAGAACTACATGGTAGTCTATACCAGCGCTGTCCAATGCAACCGAGATGAACAACTGACAGGACTGCCAACATAATTATTAATATAATATAATTAATATTAATGCATCTGTCTTAAATATGCAAACTACTATCTCTACACTATCCAGAGAGTCAAAATAAAACAAGGAAATAGATGTGTGTCTATCTGCCAACTAAAATTCTTGATTTTGTAAAATACCCTCAAAGTTATTTTCATGGAAAAATGAGAGTTGCCAATTTGTTTGTAGTGTTAAACAGTGCTTAGATACCCTGTCTTTTTCTCTTTTTACCTTTCAGTAAATTACCCTTTATTTTAGGATTAGATATCTGATCCCAAAAATTCCACGTGGTAACCTTACAAAAACCATAGATGTATAGTTTTAGCCCAATCGGTTAAATGGTTCTGGCTCTAGTCTGAAATACAGACAGACAGAATCATGAAAACAGACAGACAGACAGACAGACTCATGAAAACCACGGTTTCAGGTGGTCATTAAATGTCTGTTTATTGAAATCTTGAGTTAGATTTTTTTGACAATCACAATATAGCTCTCTTCAAGGGGTCGAGACAAAGTAAAAGAAAAAAGTCCCCTTGATGTTTTATGATTCTTATTTTCTACAACAATTTTTAAAAAATCTGTCTTATAATAAATCAAAAGTTCCATAATTTGGTTTTAATTTATTTAGTATTTATTTAGTTAATGGTATATGTCCGGACAAAAAAATCATGTGTTGAGACATTCCCTTTTTATGGCATTTAAAACTTGATAGGATATTATAATTCTACATGTTTTTTAGGTGGACTGTTCAATTCTTCCCCCCTTGAAGGGATTTTGTCTAAACTTAATAAGCCAACTGATCACATCAGCACAAAGCTTATATATTGAATTAATACAATCATGACACAGCAACCATTACTCCAGCTATCAACTCATCACTGGAAAAAGGGAGCTACAATTTCCCCATTGATATATTTTTGGGTTATGTCAAGGAGTGAACCCAACACACTTAGCTCAGTAAGAATATGTGACTTTGAGATAATGTCTCAAATAACTGTTTAACACTTTACATCTATTATATTAGTAATTTTGAGACTGTGATACGTTTAAATTTTAAATCTCTAAAATCTATTTGTTTACATTTTTACTTTGCCTTTACTTTTTTCACTTTCTCAGTAACGTTAGATTAATCTTAATATCTTGACTATCTTGGCCTCTAAATAACTTCAATTCTGGCTGATCTATCTCTGCTTTATATCCCCTCACTGAACCATAGCATAAGCCCGTAGGAGAAAGGAATCTAATCAAAGTGCTGCAACAAATACCACTCACAAATAATTGAATCAATCAAATCGACGCACATGGTGTGTGGACTCACAATCAAGTGAACTATAGTTTTTGTCATTCTTATTGTAACTAGATAAATATCCCTGAATTATATTAATTAATTTTCCTTCATCTATTCATTTCACAAACAGACCATACAAACTTCTACAACACTTCCGTGTGGGCTAAATAATATTTCACCAACTTGCTCAGAGATAGTACCACCTTGATCTGCCGAATACCCTCAAACTTGTTCGGAGATCACCGATGACTCAAAACTTTGCTTAGCTTCACTGTCAAATCGAAGAAGATATTATCCACAAAGAATTTGATTGGAGCTGATTTCCCTAGGTATAAATGTTTCTAAAGAGTGGTAATCTTGGTGCTCTCAGTAATGGCAGAACCTAACCTTTGTGTGCAAGGTGACTGACCTTGAAGAGTTTGACTGCTTCAGCTTGAACAGCCTCCGAGGAGAGGGTAGTGAGGGGTGAAGCTATACTCTCTTTGCTGTGTAATAGATGGGGGTGTTTCCACAGCACACAATCTGAAAGAAAAAACACATTCAAAACACAAAGGTTTTTAACTATCTAATCTAAGAGGCAATGATGAAAAAGGTTGATTAAAGGGATCGCAAGATGGAGGAAGGGAGAAGTGAAATTCAATGCATCCAGCTTTAATTTGAACCTTGGCCTCTCTATCACCAGCATTCCAGTCTATTGTGAACTTGACGCTTTCAACTGTATCGCTACTGATGTGGTGACAAGATGTATGTTTTTTTCCATAACATAACATTATAAAAAAAAGCATATTAAAGTTTTAATTTGTGGAAGAAAGTTAAAATACTTCAATGCATTTTAATTTTAGTTGTGAATTTATCAGAATGGTTTGATCACATAGTTAGTGTGTCCGACTCTGAACCAGTAAGCTGGGTACTATTCCCAAACATGTACATTTAGGATGGTTTTACATCAAAGTGTATTTCCATCCTCCATACAGGTAAATACTTGTGATAATAGTTTTGTACTGATATTATAAATATACACGAAACTTACTAGGGTCACCATCTGTCTCCATGAGTTTCTGTACCAACTGCTCATACTGCGTTCCTGCGTTGGGACCTCCTCCCGATACCACAGTTAAGTGATATAACCATGAGTCCTGTCGCAACAATTTCAATAGAAGTATTAAAAATAATACTTAAAAATTAACCAAAATTTTAAAGTTTTGTTACGTTTTAATCTTCTTATTATAGTTTTTTTTCATAAAAAATTATCATTATTAAAAAGCATAACAAAGATAACAGAAGGTGTAGGGGAAATTATGATACTATCAAATCTGAATCATATTTTCAAAGCTAATTAGGTAAAGATTCAATTACTCCTGTGTGTTTCTTGTCAATAGTTTCTTTAATATAGAGTTGACATTAATTAATTAATAGCGTGTATCAGCATGTGATAACAAAGATAACATTTAAAATTCAAGACTGACTAATGTGTGATACAGAATGTGTATATGTAATTAAATATATATTACATCAGCAATACCAATTAAGGGTCTTCAAACACAATATTAGGTGAATTTACCTGTAAAAGAAGTTAGTATAGGATGATATAGATGTCACTCAACAGAGGTTATTGGCCAAGATTTTATATATTATTATAAATATTTTTAATTAAATGATACTTTTAACATTTATAAGTTGTACTAAGAAGCTTAGAGGGAGTTGCAAAAATGAAAGTTGATAATGATGATGATGATGATGATGATGATGATGATGATGCAGATAATATATAATAATAATAATAATAATAATAATAATAATAATAATAATAATAATAATAATAATAATAATAATAATAATAATAATACAAATAAATTACTGACTAAAATAGCCCTACAGTGGTTAAAAGTTACATACATTATAATAGCATTTAAAAATATTGTGTAAAGTGTATGCCTATGCCAATTTTGTGAATATCATTTATCTAGTACTACTGTGAAGTAGCTTTTCCATTATCTTGTACACAACTCTAGATATATTTGATATTGTAATATTATACATATCTAGATTGTCTGTTTGTTATATTCAGTTCAAAGCTATTTATCTTGTACACAACTCTAGATATATTTGATATTGTAATATTATACATATCTAGATTGTCTGTTTGTTATATTCAGTTCAAAGCTATTTATCTTGTACACAACTCTAGATATATTTGATATTGTAATATTATACATATCTAGATTGTCTGTTTGTTATATTCAGTTCAAAGCTATTTATCTTGTACACAACTCTAGATATATTTGATATTGTAATATTATACATATCTAGATTGTCTGTTTGTTATATTCAGTTCAAAGCTATTTATCTTGTACACAACTCTAGATATATTTGATATTGTAATATTATACATATCTAGATTGTCTGTTTGTTATATTCAGTTCAAAGCTATTTATCTTGTACACAACTCTAGATATATTTGATATTGTAATATTATACATATCTAGACTGTCTGTTTGTTATATTCAGTTCAAAGCTATTTATCTTGTACACAACTCTAGATATATTTGATATTGTAATATTATACATATCTAGACTGTCTGTTTGTTATATTCAGTTCAAAGCTATTTATCTTGTACACAACTCTAGATATATTTGATATTGTAATATTATACATATCTAGACTGTCTGTTTGTTATATTCAGTTCAAAGCTATTTATCTTGTACACAACTCTAGATATATTTGATATTGTAATATTATACATATCTAGACTGTCTGTTTGTTATATTCAGTTCAAAGCTATTTATCTTGTACACAACTCTAGATATATTTGATATTGTAATATTATACATATCTAGATTGTCTGTTTGTTATATTCAGTTCAAAGCTATTTATCTTGTACACAACTCTAGATATATTTGATATTGTAATATTATACATATCTAGATTGTCTGTTTGTTATATTCAGTTCAAAGCTATTTATCTTGTACACAACTCTAGATATATTTGATATTGTAATATTATACATATCTAGATTGTCTGTTTGTTATATTCAGTTCAAAGCTATTTATCTTGTACACAACTCTAGATATATTTGATATTGTAATATTATACATATCTAGATTGTCTGTTTGTTAAATTCAGTTCAAAGCTATTTATCTTGTACACAACTCTAGATATATTTGATATTGTAATATTATACATATCTAGATTGTCTGTTTGTTATATTCAGTTCAAAGCTATTTATCTTGTACACAACTCTAGATATATTTGATATTGTAATATTATACATATCTAGATTGTCTGTTTGTTATATTCAGTTCAAAGCTATTTATCTTGTACACAACTCTAGATATATTTGATATTGTAATATTATACATATCTAGACTGTCTGTTTGTTATATTCAGTTCAAAGCTATTTATTTCCTTGACTTGTCAATGCCTAAATGAACAAAGTTTGATACAATACCTTCTCCTGCTTATTGGCCATGAGCAGATATGTAGGTCCCTGATGTGTTGGGAAGATACCTATGGTGAGCTCGGTGGTTTGACCATCAGCCTCTCTGTCTTCACCGTCTGAATCAGACACATGGTCCACTTCTTCCACTCTGGCATCACGCATGTTAATCTGACCCACTGGGTTCTGCACACATGGACATACCCACACATGTCACTCCTCTGATACAGTCTGATTTTCATAGTAAGCTTGTTATTTGAAAACAGGATACTCATGTTGCCACAATGTTGGGAAAAAATATTACAAATATTGTATTTACATTATTAGTCTGTTTAATTAATGATGTAACTATAAATTATAAAGTAGTCCCAAAGAAAGTATTACTAGAATCTTTTGATGACTTCTTAGATTAACTTTATAATCAAAAATCAAACAAGACATATGTATATAGTACCAAAATATGTTAGTGACTTTTAATCAATGTTGGTGGTTGAAAATGGTCTTCCTATAAAAATCAGGGTTTATATATTTCCCCCCAAACTGTGGTATGCGAACCTCAATGAATACACAACATAATAATTTTTATTAATAATAAAATATGTTTTTGATAACTATAGGTGTGATGAACAAATTAACACAAATTTTAATGAGCTGTCATGAACTTTATTTCCTTCTGTCAAGGCTTTGTTTTTCTTATCACTAAATCCTTATTAAGATTTGGAACGATCATTAATACTTTATAAAATTGCAGGTATTTGTTTTATTTTTTATTAAGGGCTAGAACAGGTACATCGACACGGCCATGGCTCTGAAAGGGGTAGACTGGTGAAAATTTGGGAAATAGGTATTGTTCTACGGCAGCACAGAAACACAAAACAATAACTACTGCTAACAACGACTGGACTAGCAACCTTTGAATATTAAAAAAAAAAAAAAAAACTGCTATTTGAACTGATATTTCCCATTTCAAGACTTTAGTCCTATAAGAAACATAATTAGTCTTTACAAACATCCAACCACAGGTTACTTAAATACAATAGAATGGAAGGATGAGGGTAATTAAGAGTTACCTGCTTCAGTGGCAGAATGGTCTAAGGGAGTGTTTTTTTTTAACCTTCTTATAATATTGAAACCCTAAACAAAACAATTTATCTTTGCAGCAACCCTCCTACCTAATAATACAAACTTATAAAATAAAAATTAATGAGATATTTGGGCTAGATTTGATGCACAGATTTTTATAATATCTTGAGGAAAATCAGAAAAACACACTCATTTCTTCCTCCACCAATTTCAATAACTATCTTTTTAATTGTGAGAACGGAAAACCTTATACACATAAAAAAGAAGCAGAAAGCTGTGGCAAAAATACTAATGCTTTCTTTGCAATACATGAATATTCATGTTTGAATTCCATCCAGAATTCATGAATATCATCTTTTTTATGTTTCAATTCTAACTTAACATAATTTCGTATATAAATTAATTCCTACTGATCTATGACGCTTAATTTTGATTGAATTGACTCTGCTGCAATAAATGGGTTTCTCAACCAGTGATTTTTTTTTTCTTTTTACTACAACTTGAAGATGCTCAGAAACCAGAGCTATAATCGCTCTTCTGCCCACTAAAGGCAAGGCACGGCAAGGCACCACTTTTCCAGAAGTCTCGAGACTTCTCTGGCAACAAGGCTTGCCGATCCTTTCCTCTAGTGGCTAGTCTTCCATTTGTTAATACATATTTTTCCAAGAGGAAATTTTCTCTGTGCCACGCCTTGCCTATAGTGGGTGGGCAGCTTAATACAGACGAGAAATGCATGCTATTACTCGGTTCAATAAGTTCTTGGCATCTCGCCTGCTTTCATAGAATGTGAAACTCAGAATATACAAAACAATAACTTTACCGGTTCTTCTTTATGGGAGTGAAACGTAGTCTCTTACCTTACATGATGAAAACAAATTTAGGGTATTTGAAAACAAGATGCTTAAGAAGATATTTGGTCCAAAAAGGGATAAAGATACTTTGAAGCAGAGAGGATTGAATAATGATGAGTTACACAATCTGTATTAATCACAAGACATTTTTAGGATAATCAAGTCTCATAGATTACGGTGGGTAGGACATGCAACGTGAATGGGAGATTCTAGAACCTTGTTCAGAATATTGACTGGCAAACCCAATGGAAGATACCATTGGGAAGACCTAGACGGAGATGGCATTAGAATGGACCAGAAAGCTATAGGGTGAAATGAGGGTGATTGAATAGAGTAAGCTCAAGATAAGGGTAGACGGCATACTTTTGAAAGTGTGACAATGAGCTTTCGAGATTCTAATGCCAGAGAGTAAGTAAGTAATATAACTTACAATACATTCTTCATTATGTTAAAAGCTTTTATATTACTTTGGGTATTTAATTTTCCCTTTCTGAGGCAAACAGCAATCAGTCCCCTGCCATTAATTCATCAATATGAAAGGGGAAACCCACATTTCACCAATGATAAATCTTTTGGATATCAAACCGGGGGTACTTAGCCCAGTAGGCAGACATGCTACCTAGTACTAGGCGCTGGAAAATGTGTTTGATATAACAGTCCACGGCCCAAAATCACGAACCAGTAAGTTTTAATAAAAGTACAAAGTTATTCAAAAGAACTGGTAAGTCCCACTGAAGTCTCTTAGAATTGTTACAAAGCTACTCCTAACCATGCAAGTGTGAACAGCAGTAACTAACAGGTTTTAACTAACCGTGTCACTGGGACTCTTGAAGTATAGGAACATCTTGCCGATGAGGACACACCAACACTTCTTGGCGTGCCCATTCTTGACTTTAGTCACCCAGCCCTGTATTGTTGGTTTGTTGTCTTCTTTACTAAGAAGAAGTTTGGTCGCGTTGCGTCTTTGTACATTCTAGGTGAGAGGGAGAAATGTTGACATCAAGTAAGAATATAACAAAGTTTCAACTCTTTTATGAAAATTTCCTTGCATTCAATTTAAATTAATATATGTTTAGTCAAGTATGTTGAATCCAAATTTTGTTATGGCCCTCATAATTTGTATGAACTAAAATTTTCAAAATGGATTAGATTCTTATTTGCTAAAAATCCTGATTTTGTTTTATTTGTTTATTTAATTTAGTTATAAAAGAAAAGGAAATTTGCTGATGACTTGATATTTTGAGACTGAGAAAGAGGAAGTAGTGCCTACAAGGAAAGTTACAGGAATAGGATGAGGAAAGGGAAGTAAAAGGAAAATTACAGAAATGGGATGAGGAAAGGGAAGTACAAGGAAAGTTACAGAAATGGGGTGAGGAAAGGGAAGTACAAGGAAAGTTACAGAAATGGGATAAGATAGAGGAAGTATAAGTAAAGTCACAGGAATGTGATGAGGAAGTGGAAGTACAAGGAAAGTTACAGAAATGGGATGAGGAAAGGGAAGTACAAGGAAATTTACAGAAATGGGATGAGATAGAGGAAGTATAAGTAAAGTTACAGGAATGGGATGAGGAAGTGCAAGTACAAGGAAAGTTACAGGAATGGGATGAGGAAGTGGAAGTACAAGGAAAGACACAGGAATGGGATGAGGAAAGGGAAGTACAAGGAAATTTACAGGAATGGGATGAGATAGAGGAAGTATAAGTAAAGTTACAGGAATGGGATGAGGAAAGGGAAGTACAAGGAAAGTTACAGAAATGGGATAAGATAGAGGAAGTATAAGTAAAGTTACAGGAATGGGATGAGGAAGTGGAAGTACAAATGGTAAAAAGTTAGAGAGAAATGGGATGAGGAAAGGGAAGTACAAGGAAAGTTACAGAAATGGGATGAGATAGAGGAAGTATAAGTAAAGTTACAGTATGGAATGAGTCAGATTAGGAATGGATGGAAGAGTACAAGGAAAGTTTACAGAATGGGATGAGATAGAGGAAGTATAAGTAAAGTTACAGGAATGGGATGAGGAAGGGAAGTACAAGGAAAGTTACAGAATGGGATGAGGAAAGGAAGTACAAGTAAATTTACAGGAATGGGATGAGATAGTGGAAGTAAAGTAAAGTTACAGAATGGGATGAGGAAAGGGAAGTACAAGGAAAGTTACAGAAATGGGATAAGATAGAGGAAGTATAAGTAAAGTTACAGGAATGGGATGAGGAAGTGGAAGTACAAGGAAAGTTACAGAATGGGATGAGGAAGGGAAGTATCAAGTAAAGTTACAGAAATGGGATAGATAGAGGAAGTTAGAAAGTTAAGGAATGGGATGAGAATGGAAGTTACAGGAATGTTAGGAATGGATATAAGAGTATGTAAATACAGGAATGTATAGAAATGAGCGTTTAAAGTTAATTTATTCATCGAAATCATCATCTATCACTTTTATTCATTCAAATAATATAATTTGGAAGAGATGAATAAAAGGTGATATATATATATATATATATATATATATATATATATATATATATATATATATATTTTACAAACTACCTCAAAAACCTATAAAAGAGTTTTTACTTAGAGGTATTTATTATATATTCGCGGTGACCTGGCGGTCTAGGGGTAAGGTGTCAGACTTCTGTGCTGGCGTCCAGGGTTCAATCCTCGGTCCTGGCACAGATTTATCTGATTTCCAAACCCTTCCTTCACCTCTGACAAGACATCTTGTGAATGTGGGGAATGCCAGGCCTCCACCGTGGTTCGGATTCCACGTTAAACTGTAGGTCCTCCATTTCATCTCACAATCACCCTACCATTACACATTAGCGTAAGTGCGTATAACCCGAACGGGTAGTAAGACGCGGTGCTAATAATAATAATATATATTCACACCCAATGTTATTTTTTGTGTTTGTCTTTAATGTTATTCCTTTTACATGTTACTATCTAAGTACCCTACCAGCCTTTACCAATTTATTTTTTCCCCCTTTTGTGTTTTTAGGTTTCCTCTTTTAGGGAGTTGTGTTGCATGTTTCACACTCCTCCCTGATGAGTTACAATAAAAAGAAACCTGGGCCGGCGGATTGGGCGGTGACAATCGATTTTCTTCAAGAGGCAGCCAATACCTGTGTGTCTAGTCACAGCAATGTAAAGTACTAGTATGAACTGTGTTCTTCTTTTCATTTTAACAGCCATATTGTGTTTATACTCTTAATATGTTTTCTATACACCTTTACTTTACCTTCTTCCAAATATATATATTACAAACTATCTCAAAAAGAAAAGAGTTTTTTTAAAGAGACTAATTAAGGTAATGTTACTGACTCTTAAAACACACAAAACTGTTTTCAATTTCAATTTCATCACTTTTGTTTGAAAAGTTTATTGTCTTTCCATGCTAAATAACATGTATTTCCATCTAAACATTGAGATTATGTTGTTCACTAAATACCTGCAAGACTCGTATCCAGTCTTCCATAGTCGCTATGGAGTCAGCGGTGAGATAGTAGGTCTTCTTGCCTGTCGAGATCTCAAATGTGGCAGCACCGTCTGCCCGCGTGATTCGGCAAATTTCATCTAAAACTATTTGACCTTGAGGTTTCCTATTTATATCATTCTGCAAGACAAAGATACACATTTTTGGATCAAGCTTAGATAAAAGATTACAGTTGGGACACATTCAAAAATGGTCTGGCAAGTCAATTTTATCAAAATTCATGGGACTGGCCCATTCATTGTGTTTGTTCAAATAAATTTGAAAAATTATATCCATTAATAGAGATGAAATTAAAAAAAATATAATTAAGGGCTATACTTTTACTCATCTGCCTTCGAAAGCATGTTCTGGCTACAAACAGATCATGACCAGACCAGAGTCCTTTCTACAAACCTAACTATACCCACTCCCTCACTGTGTAATTTGTAAAGAAGCTATTTCTACAATGAATAAATATCTAGTTCAGTGTTGCGCTCTGAAGGGTAATGATTTAACTCATTGTTACTGCTATACAAGAAGGCAAATGGAAGAACTTCAAAATTCTGGCCAATCGCATCCAACAAATAAACCAACTTTAAATATCAGGAGAAGTGTGAGCTTTACATAAATACTTAAATATTAGTCAATATTCTTATAGGTATGCTATAATTTATAGAAAGCTCACATTTATCTATTCTCTCGTCACAATAACAAATGATTTTACATATATTGTATCCAAATTAATAGTTTTTTATTTAGTTTTTCAAAATCACTCATATCTGAAAAATATAAAATAAGCAAGGTTGTTAGATGAAAGATATTACAACATTTGTAATGTTTAGTCACTTCCTTATTTGAAATAAAATTTGAGATTAAGCTTATAAAACTTAAATATTATGTTAATGTAAGTCAAAAAGTCAAAATTTGTTTTTAGAGTCATAATTAGTCCTTCAAACAAATTGAATAAAAATAAAATTCTTTGACAATAAACATTGAAATTCAAGTGTAATATTTGGTTTTAAAATATAAAAAGGCTTGGTAATTGATGTTTTCCTTAATTTATATTATATATTAGGGTGACCTGGTGGTATAGGGATAAGGTGTCAGACTTCTGTGTTGGGGTTCCGGGGTTCAATCCTCGGTCCCGACACAAATTTATCTGATTGCCAAATCCTTCCTTTACCTCTGACAAGATGTGTATTAATCACAACTTGTGAATGTGTGGAATTCCAGGCCTCCACCGTGGTTCGGATTCCACGTTAAACTATAGATCCTCCATTTCATCTCACAATCACCCTACCATTACACATTAGCGTAAGTGCGTATAGCCCGAACGGGTAGTAAGATGCAGTGCTAATAGCTACCTATACTATATATTTATTGCATTTAGAAAATATTGTGTAATTATGAAAGTTAATGAAAGTTTGCCTTATCTTATTGTACTTAAGGATGTAAACACTGAATTGTAAATTTTAGAAAGCACATTATTTTCTTCAAAGAATATCAAAATGCTAGACTAATTAAAACACGGTATGAAATTCTGGTTGGTAAATTTTGTGGTGCCAAAGCAAGTATTTTGTTTAGTAGTGCAAAGCTTTGAATTATTTATATCAAGTCTTGTTTTGTATTAGTTTAAGTTAAAACAATAATAAATACAAAGTAGGTAACTATCCTGTACCATCTTCCATAAATAACAGTTTCTAAAAAAAGCAAAAAGAGGTTCTCCTTAAAGAGATAAAGTAAGTAAGAGTGTACTTTTGACTACAAATCAAGCCTCACCTGTGACTTCCAGTACGTGAGCACACCATTCTTGAGCACGAACCACCTTTTCCTCCACGTCTTGAGCTTGCCGCCCAGTTTAGCGAGGTGACCCGTCTTCTCTAGAGACTCCCCTGCAACCCGCTTGTTAGGACTGTCCAGGTAGGAAGAGACTCGCATCAGTAGTGAGGGCATCGACGACTCGATGCTGGTCGAGTCGCAGGAGAGGGCGTCAGAGGGATGGCGTAGTCGTCCGACATGCCCGACTCAAATGACATGTCTGGAACCATGCATTCTGGTAACGGCTGTATTGGTTGCAGTGTTGCCAAGTTGACTGGGGTTGGAGCTAGGGTTGGAAATTTCGGGAAAGTGTGGCGGATGTAATGCAACCTCAATAACGAGTAATTTTGGATTTTGTGTGTGTGGCATTATGTTATTATTAGCACCGCGTCTTACTACCGTTCGGGTTGTACGCACTTACGCTAATGTGTAATGGTAGGGTGATTGTGAGATGAAATGGAGGACCTACAGTTTAATGTGGAATCCGAACCACGTGGAGGCCTGGCATTCCCACATTCACAAAATATGTGTGTGTGTGTGGCATTATGGTTTGTATGGTTTGTTAGTGGTTACAACCTTTTTATAATATATATATAATATATATATATATATTATAACAATAGTTGCATACTTTTAAGACTAAATACAGGCCAAAGCAACAAAATGTGTGTTTGTGCACTCATATGTGTGGGTTTGTGTGCATGTGTGTTTGTAAAAAATATGGGCTTGGGGTGAGAAGGGCAAATAGCTATTTCCATTGAAAAAATTTCCAACCCTGTTGCATACAACGAAATCTATCTGCTCCTATAACACTTCCCATCTTTCTTCCCAAGAGTGAAGAAACAAAGATATAACATTCGCTTGCATTGGTTTCTAAAGCTAATTTTTTTTTTCTTACCAAGTTGGTTTTCTTTTCTTGTTTTTACTCTTCAGTTTATTCTGTTGGAAATTTTTCTGATAAAATTGTAAATATTCAATAATCCGTTGAGTTGTTATTCGACACAACATTTCCTGTTATATCGACCATTTTCTCCGATTTTATTTAAAATGCAACCGTTACATTAAGGTTCTGTAACATCAGTGTATGTTTCTCTTTGTTCCTCTTATTTGTTACTATCTTGCTTTCTTTTACCTTTGCCATGCATAATATATTTTTTTTATTATTATATATATTATTATTTATAAAAGATGAAATGTGTGTATGTGTATATATATATATATATATATATATATATATATACACACACACCCACACAACACCCACACACACACACCACACACACACACACACTTCATCATTTACAAATAAAGCTTCATCTTCCCTTGACATGATTTACTATGGGCCTATCATATAAGCTGCACCAAGGTCACAGACAAGGTATACACGAGACACTCAGACTTAAGAAATATTCGCTGTGCTCCTTGAGCCAAGTTGAATCCTTGGGCAATGGGGAATGCTAGTTGCAGTTTTCAGTGATAGCAGCAATTTCAAGTGAAACAATTCACTTTCAAATTAATCGTTGTAAAGGGGTGACAGTCGGAACACAATAGCTCATGTACCAGCAATCCTGTCTCCTCTCTCCCCAACTCATCCTCTTTAAATGAAAAAACCTTTTCACACACGTAGCTAGTGGACAGCGTTTGAAGATTGTTTACAACCAAACAATTATCTTGAACGAACAAAATAGATAATTGTAATATAAGTTTTACTGGTAGTTTGAAATATGAGTAGGATTGTACTATTCCCGTGTTTGAAAGACTCAAGCTCTCCCAAAGAGCGCAACCATTTTAACCTGGAGTCTGTGGGTCCGGTGTAGCGAAAATATGTTTTCCTTAAGAGAACGATAATTAATAATAAAATGAGAGAAGAAACCTTGAAAAAATAAACTTAGCCCTGTATCAAAGTAGAATACTATCCTACAAGCTATAAGTGCAATGAAGACTCACCTCTTTTCATACTCTTGGAAGGAGAACCGGAAGAGCTCCTCTTGGCCGGAGACAGGCTGGACGTGGTCTTCATGCTCTTGCTGGGACTAGAACCGGAGCCCCCTGAGAGGGAAGTGTCAGTGTTGTCACTGCTACTGTTCGTGGCCCTAGTGTTGGTGACATCCGCCGGCCCCAGACCCCCGATACCATGGTGCAAGTTGTGGTCACCTTCACCATCGCTGGAATCGTCACTGGAGTCGCCAGTGAATGGAATGGACCGGATCTGACTGGCTCGCTACAAGTATATATAGATAGTCATTTGTCATGGCATCAATGCAGTGTTCCCAACATAATTAGCTCAACACACAAATGTGTTTGATTTACATGCCTGACTCTGGCATTGTAAGTTAGAACTAGCATTTTAATCTTATCTGGTGCATTGTGGGTTGTTTTACAATTTCTATCCAAGAAAATATGTTAAAATCTCTTAATTCCTACCCTTCTTGTTTGAAATGGTAAAATACAACTTTCAACCTGAAAAGTCATTATAGCAAATAAATGGTACGGAACTCCACATGAACTTTCTTGCTCTATTGTTTGGATATGAAAATATTTACTTAAAATTCGTAATATAATATACACTAGCAAACCCGAGAACAAATTGTGCTAGATATACATAAAACATTTTTTATTCGTGATTTTAAATTTCATAATTTTATTTTTAAAGAATTAACGTTTTCATCTGTATATTTGAACCAATAGAAAATATCAATATTGGGTCCCCGAGGGCCAACATTTGTATTAAAATTTTGACTTCCGGTTAAAATTTTCATTATTTTACTACAGGAGGATGTACATCTTATGGTTATCGCATTGCTATTAGATTTCGCATTTATAAATTTTGACCAAGCAAAGACCACTTTTTAGGGTTCGGTGGGTCATGGGACGTCGACATCTATCAGCATTTCAAGTTAGATATTTTTTTTACGATCGCAATACTTTACCTTTAGTGTTCGAAAAGTTAAAAAATATATATTTGCATATAGCTTGAAAGTTATTGGTTTTATATAAATATGTTTCGAATAAAATATTTGTATTATAAATAGATATACATATTTGTAATGATAAGTAATTTCATATCTCAAATAGTTTTGAAGATATGATTAAAATTGAGAATTAACGCATCAGACCAAAGCCCTTAAGGAATTTTGCCAAAATATTGAGAGTAGCCATTTTGTTTGGAATATTTAGAAATGTTTTTAAATTAAATTGAATAAAAATCGTTAGAGCAGATTTTGAGAAAATCAACGTTTTATCTTTTTTCCCTTCAGTAAACTACCCTTAATTTTAGGGTTACATATCAAATTCCAAAACCCCTCGGGGCAACCCCACGTAAGCCCTAGATATCAAGTTTTAGCCTGATTGGTAAAATAGCTTAGGCTCTAGATAGACAGACAGACAAAAATTCAAAAACCACTTTTTCGGATTCGAGGGGTCACGAAACGTCGAGATTTAACAAATCCAGAGTTCGATTTTTTGACTATCACAATACTTTCTCTACCTGTAAGATAGCGAGAAAGTAAAAAGTCTGATAAATAACTGATATTATTGTAAACAGTAACACATGTCTGAGTGCAAAACCTACCTAAGTGAATTTTAATTTGTTGCTAAAAGTAACCACACCAAAGGACACTTGTGTTCCTGAGGTTATGATGAGCCACTTTAAATATAAATAGATTGGAGCACCTCTATAGCAGTGATAGGATATCATTGCACATACAAATATTTAACTATATGATTGTTATTCAGAACAAATGATTCCGGTATATGAGACAAATAAGTGCATTTAGGCCTAACCATTATTTTGATAAGTTTTCTAATCCAGGGACACAATTGATTAAATTAATTGAGAGGTTTTGAGTATCTTAATTAATTTATAAAGCAGGTAATTTGAGTGGTATTTACCAAAATTAGTATCTTTGATTGTAAAATCTACCGAAAATAGCAATTTACGTCTATGTTTTTTTTACTTTCTCGCTATCTTGCAGGTATAGAAAGTATTGGATCGTCAGAAAAATCAAACTCGAGGTTTTGATGAATGTTGGTGTTTCATGACCCCCTGCATCCAAAAAAGTGGTTTTTGAATTGCTGTCTGTCTGTCTGTCTGTATAGAACCTAAACTATTTTACCGCTTGGGCTAAAACTTGGTATCTAGGGTTTACATAGGTTGCCCGGAGGGGTTTTGGAATTGGATATATAAACATAAAATTAAAGGTAGTTTACTGAAGGGCAAAAAGAGAAAAATTATATTTTCTCAAAATCGGCTCTAACAATTTTGATTAAAATTCGTATCCATGCGTTGATTAAGATTATAAATAAAATGGATAGTTTCATTTTCCAATGAAAGTAGTAGAAAATTTAATACAAAGTGTTGACCCTTATGGACCCAACATCGATCTTTTTTATTGGTCCAAACATACAAATGAGGACATTAATTCTTTAAAAATAAAATTATAAAATTGAAAACCAGGATTCAAAAAATGTTTTACTAAGTATAGTGCAATTTATGCTTGGGTTTGCTAGTGTATATTATTTTGTTTCACATATATTACGAGTTTTAAGTAAATATCTCCTTTTTTAAACAATAGAGTGAGAAAGTTCGTGCGGAGTTCTGTACCATTTATTTTTATCTATTCAAAAATGCAATGATTTATAAATGTATTATATTTTCAGGATGAGAGGACATGCCATAAATACAATAAAATATGCAGATGATTTATCATTGCTGACTAAAAATTAAAAAGATTTGCAAAATATTTTGGACCGGCTGGTGGAGACAGCAAGAAGCTGATTGAACATGGAAGGAGATCAACATTGAGGAGTCAAAAGTGATGGGGATTTCAAAAAATAAAGAGTTGTTGAAAGTCAAAATTGGAAAACATAGAGGAGTTAAAGTACCTGAAAAGTCTGCTGACGAAGGATGTCTACCGCACCAAGGAAATTAGGTCGAGGATCATCATGGGCAAGGAAGCTTTCAACAAGACAAGTTGAGTTTGGAACTATGGAAGAAACTGATGAAATGCTTCATTTGGAACATTGTGCTGTACGGAGCAGAAAGTTTGACTCTCAGAAAGATGAAAAAGAAATACTTGGAGAGCTTTGAAATGTGGTGGTGAGAAAATCAGGTGGACAGGCAAAGTCACAAATGAACAAGTCATAAAAAGAATGGGTGAGAAGAGAACTATTTTGGATGTGATTCTTCGATAAAAAACAAACTGGATCAGAAACATCCTTAGGAGAAATCGTCTTCTGAACGTCATAGAAGGAAAGGTTGAGGAATAGAGGAGCTTAGGAAGAAGGAGGATTGAAATATTGGATGACTTGAAAGAAAGAAGAAAATGCTGGGAGCTGAAGGATGAGGCATAATACAGTGTACATTGGCGGTCTAAGTTCAATGACAAAAAGAATGGACCTGTCATAAGACGCTACTTACATACACACATACATACTTACAAAATAACGCCATTTCCTTATGGGGTAGGCAAGAAACTATGCACATAGCTCAACAAAACAACAGCTCCAGACTTAATTCATCCTCACTTCCCTATCCTTGCATTCTCCCTTCACTCCTATGGCCTCCCTAATAATATTATTAATATAATAATAATAATAATAAATAATAATAATAATAATAATAGAATTACATACATTCTTTGGGGTTGCGTTCTCATAATAAATATACAGAAGCCGCCAACAAATGTTGCCACCAACCAGAGAAGATGTGATACTTACTGCAACCAAATTGGTTTCTTTGCGCCATTAAGAGGACCTGCCAATGCACATAGTTAAAACTCACCCCCTTGACAGTAGCATAGACAGGGACACTGATGTCACAATAGCCCGCAGACGAGTGTCCGTGTGTCCCTGCACTCCGACCATTGTTGTTGGCACTGTCTGCTTGCTGTTGAGGACCGGCAACCTGAAGTCCGTCAGCCGCTACTTGATAGATCCTCGACTCCCAGGAAGGAAATCTGTGGAGGGGAGGGGTGGGTGGACGGCCGGAACAGCAAGCCCCGTCACTGCCGCTATTTGTACTGCTAGTGCTGCCACCTGTACAATAAATACCAATACTCTTTTATGAGTTGTAATTGAAAGTTTAATGTTTATTTCAAAGAATTATCAATAAAAATATATTTAATTACTAGGGAAAAGGTGTCAAAATATAGAGCACTTGACAGACTTAATATTAAATGGTCTTATAGTAATGGATTAAATGTGTATGGTTAGAAAGAGCTTGATTAAATTATTTTATCCACACCAATGATCAGACATCTCGTCTGGGTGCATGTGGGTTTGTTTTCCATATTATACTTATCACCAAGGTTCCTCTCTCCCCCTCCATCTCCCTCAATGCTAGTGTGAGTGCACTTCCTTTAAATACCCTTCCTCGTCCCTACACCCTTTACCATGCGACACTTCTCTGTGGTTGTTGGTGGTATGGAGCCAGGGGGTTCTTTCTCTGCTAGGGGTGTAGATCTCTGCATAGTCATGTATCGTCTCATCGCCAGTAGGTATCGTGGGATTTGGGCCCGCTGTCAAAGAGGTTGGCAGTAGTGCCAAACTTTCCACAGCAGCTTGAAGGTCTTGGGTTAAAAGTGTTGTCGGATCCATTCCTAGATCACATTTCATTGTTGGCTCAAGATTACAGTTTGTTGTTTAGAATTAGAATATGAAAGCTATTTGGGGCATAATTTTTATAAATTGTAAAGATAATTAATATTAGTTCTGAAATTCTAAATTGGCCTGCAACTGATATTAACCATTTAATATATAGTTAAAAAATATTATTTCGTGTAATTTATTTATTTATTTATTTAAAGTGCACTTTCTAAACATAAACATATATCAGCACACAAGAATTTCTATGAGCAAGAGTGAAAGGATCTACCAATTTTACCAGGAAAGGTATTTTTGTATACCTCCCAGGGTTCTTTTATATACCACAATCAGCATGGGACCAATTGCTTTACTTTCCCTTCAAAGGAAGTTGTGCTACAGATTTTTACTGATCAAAAAAATTTGTCGACCACAGCTGAGTTTGAATCCACAAACATCGGGTCCTGAGGCGAGCACTTTACCCCAAACTACGAGTTCAACATGAAAATATTATAGTAATAATTAACTATGTAGTGTTTTGATAATAAAAGTCAAAATAAACCAATAATGAGAGATCTAAGAGAATCGAGTAATACTGTTGACTACTATACCTATTCGTGGGGGCACGGTGGGTGGTAGACTGGGCCTGCAGGAGTTACGCAGGGCCCTAATTCTCTCCCTCCTCTCTCCTGCCACAGTGTCCAGCGAGCCACCGCTGTCCTGAGCACAGCCTGACAAACATCAACAAAATACAATATCCACTGTGTATCATTTCATTATTCATATATTTGACATGTTACGGGAAATTATCACAGGAGCTATGGTGGCAAAGCGTCCAATTAGAAGTTGAGATAATATCTACTCAGGGCAACAAAACACAAAATAAAATTAATCCCCTCCACCCCCCCCAAACAGTAAAAAATAAAAATTAATGGCTGTGTTTGTAGATTCATAGTAAGACAAGAATATGGAAGTGTAATGTTCTAATCCTGCTTAGTTTAATTTAACTATGAAAGGGAAATAAAATCCATGAACTGTCTCAAAACACGCTAAACTATATGGAATAGAGATAAAATCAATATTTCTTTATGATGTCATATATTTAGGTCTGGTATTACCCAAACACTATTTATAAGAATAGTTTATGAGATAAACTATAATTATGAGTTCGGAAAAAAATTGTTTGATTTTTAATATTTTACTGCAACATGATTTTGGAGACACCCCTTTTCTTTCCCCAAAACAAGAATTAAAATCAGAGGCGTCATTTTTGCTTAAGATTCTTTGTCACGCCCCATCAACCAACTCACCTAAATACCTACAATCTACATGTCTGAGTTCTATTGATATATCAGGTCAAAGCACTGTTTTCTCTATTCTTCACTAACGAAAGCAAAAGTTTTTTTACTGAAATAATTTTTCGTTTTAATACACTTAAAAATATATATTTCTGTATATTTTATCTGGTAAAATTATTCAAGTTAGCTTGGTTGTCATTCTTTCGTCTGAGAAAAGCATAAAAACTGTGGTGTGACATACTCTTTTAAAATAATTGTTCACTTATAGTTCTAATTCAAACAACTGCACAATCCAACCCAGAGAAAAAACCCCCTTCCCCCTGTGATCTCCCTACATGTTGCAAATACTGCCACTAATACAACCAAATTCGTTGATGTGACTTTGTCTAATACAAATGGTACCGAGTTCAGTGGTTATTGAGTGAACGTGTTGTTTCAGGCGACTGAGCACAGTCTTAATGCAGCCTGAGTTCTAAATGATATTGACGACTTGTAACACTTTAATCTCCTTAAGCACTCCTCCCTCAAGTCTTCAATTATATTTTGAAAATTAGGATGTCCTAATGAATCACTGAAGTGTTGAATGTTTCAAAGGAAATGATTGAGGAATTTTAATGTTTTTAATGCAACAAATCCTTATTAATGCATAATATATGTATTCTATAGTCTTGTTTGATCTATTTTAATGGTAAATTTTGGCATCTTATGGTGTTATTGCTTAGTAGTTGCCATTCAGTAACATATTAGGTTTTAAGAGCTACTGTATTGATCATGTTTGTGTGAAGCTTAATAAATATATTTTTTCTTAATTTGAAAATAAATATGTTTAAACTAGGCAAAAATACAAAGCGGGTACCAACTAAGAGAATTAGAATAATTTACCAGTATGTTAATGGATGTGTCTGACAAATTCTCTTTTGCTCCAACTTAAGACACTCATAAGCTATCTTGCCATCTTTGAAATATTTCGAAGGAAGAAAACTTCCAAATTTATTAACAAACTTGAAATATCTTATGTAACATGTTATATGTTCATGCACAATAATTTTAGAACAGATTTTTTCTTTACATTCATTAATGTTTCCAGCCTGTGGTTCAGATCAGTTTTTTTATTTAATCGATATATTTTCCACTACCGGCTTGCTAGGCCTGTCGTAGCTTTTTAGAACAGCAGCTAAACATTATTTTAACACAGACTATCCATTAAATAACATCTATAACGTAAGCATAGATAATCAGATATGTCAGCATAAAATAATATAGCTTTTTTTTTATTTCTCCACATCATGTATATATAATGCAAATAATGCACATGATGGATAATTTAAAAATAAAAATGTTCTATGACAACAACACAAACCTTTTCATCGACTTTAGCTTAGACTTTTCTTCACAGGTTTCAAGCTTTGTTTCGCATTTAGAAAGTGACCTTCGCACATCCCTACTGACATGATATTGAAAATTCATGGGAGCTAAAGAAAAGAGCCAGAGTTTCAATTAGAAGTCTCCAAACAAGGATGACTAACTTCAAGGTATTTAAAAGTAGCTCTTCCTCAATTGAGAGTATCTAGAGTTTGGTCTATGTGCACGTGTTCTTGTGGTAGTGAATTATTGATGAGGAAGGTTAAATTTAGAGGAAATGTATATTCATTTTCTGGAGTGAAAAAGTCATTCAGGAAAATACACTTGGTACACCCAACTGAGATTTTTTGAACCTTAATCTCCCTGTCATTGGCAGTAAAGTCTATTGTGAGGGTGACATCTTAGACCAGTGATATTCAATTAGCAGCCTGTGGGCCCCATCCAGCCCACCAAGCCCAAAGATTGACCTGCGGATTAAAAGTCCATCCATCATTGAATAAGTGTCGCATAAGATATTTTTGTGTTTGTCCGTGAACAATGCAAGTGGCAGGGGATGATACACATCAATTCCCCTCTAAAAATATTGTGATAGTATCTATTCTCCCCTACAGACAGATGTGCACAGCATCTCTTATCCCCTTCACACAGCTGTGCACACTATCTCTTATCCCCTTCACACAGCTGTGCACAACATCTCTTATCCCCTTCACACAGCTGTGCACAACATCTCTTCTCCCCTTCACACAGATGTGCACAACATCTCTTCTCCCCTTCACACAGATGTGCACAACATCTCTTATCCCCTTCACACAGCTGTGCACAGTATCTCTTCTCCTCTTCACACAGCTGTGCACAACATCTCTTCTCCCCTTCACACAGATGTGCACAACAGCAGATGTCTCACCAATTTATATTTGCTTGTCTTATTATTAATGTATTCTTTATAATAATAATGGAGTACTTGTTATTAAGTCTTATAACTTATCTTATAAGTTTGATCATTCTCTGTTTAGAATGGCACTTTCTACTTTGAGCAATAAGAAAAGGAAGCTCACTTATGAAAATTGTCATTTTAGCACTGAATGGACTAATACCTTTGTACTAAGTGTAAAGTTATGTTATTATGTGATATATTTTGTCACACCAATCTGTTGAATAAAAAAAACGTATCTGGCTCAAAATCTGAATGCATTAAAAAAACTTGCAGAAGTTATTTGTATTTGACATCTATTTTCTGAAATTATATTAATTTTTTGTTTGTTTGCTGTCTGAGACCTGCTATGATTAATTTCTTGAGTCATCAGACAAAAAACATTGAGGACCAATTTAGAGACTTCAACATTGATAAAGAAATAATGAGATTTGTTAGAAATCCATTCAAGTTAAAGGGACAAATTTTTATGGGAGATGCTCACAACTTTTATCGCAAATTGATGAAGAACCTTTTCAGCTATAATTAATTGGTCTGAGATCATCACCGGCATTGAGATCACTTTCAAGAAGTAGGAATGGTGCAGTTTAGATTGACAATGATTAGTAATGTTTCCAAATTAAAAAAAAAAAAGTTTGCTTTGTTCTTATTAACTACTATGTTTAAGTCTATGTGTACTTGTGAATCATCCTTTTTGCAAATGATCAGTATCAATTGCAACATCCCAACCTCAATGGGAAATAACCGGCTAGAAGACTCTTGAATCGCTCTGACAATGTAAGAACAATTTTTTTTCCAAATTGATAAAGGAACAGAAGTGTCACTTTTTCCATTGATGAATTATATTTGAATTATGATGATATACATTTAAGTGATTTAGACATAATCTACTTTTTCATATTTGCTAGTATAATTCTAGCTTTAATATTTAATGACACTTAAATAGATCAATAATATCTATAACCAAATGTACCATGTTTCACTTTCCTCCCCCCCCCCCCCCTTCCACTTTTTAAAATGTAAACGTACATGGTTATTACAAATTATTCATCGGGTTCTAGACAATGTATTTCAAAAAGTATTACACATAAAATAATGAGAAATGTAAGATAAGAAATGTAAAATGTTTAAGTTTTGGTTATACCATTACAAATGTTCAATGTGCCTTCCTTTCATCACCCTACACACATACATGCGGTAGTCTAGTTCGAAGTTAAAGGACTTTAAAACCCAACGAATCATTTGTAATAACCCTGTATATTCTAAGTACGTTCAAAGCTACACATCCAGAATGAATTAAATATCTAGCCCACTAAATCTTATAGTTTTTCAAAGTTCTCTGACTTAAGACCATTCAGCTACCGAGACAATTTGTTAGTATTAATTGACCGTGACAGTTTTGCCAAAGAAGAGATGCCCGATAAGAATATATGAATGATGTGTATGATAGTCTGGTATCTCCAGTGCGTCAAACTGATATTTATAAACTGTTTCTGCAGAAGTAAAGGTCGAAACAGCCAGAAACAGGGGATACACTCAGCCACCTGATTATGGTGGTAGCTTCTTTAATATAATCATAACAAAAGGAATGAGCACATTATGGCTTCCACAGTGAAAGTATAAACAGTTAACACCCGACAATGCTTCCACTGGACAATAAAAGTGAAAGTAGATTTTTCTTAGTCCATGGACACATAAAGAATGAAAGTAGATACTGGACCATCATTGTAGATACCAGCTACGTGTTATAGTTGTCAGTGTACCTGACTATGAGCATATGGATCCCAGATTTGATTACCGAATGGTACCTCGGGTATTTTTTCCTAAAAGGGATTTATTCCAAGGGTCACCAGGGTTTGGTTGATTAGTCAATTAGGTTTAAGTGTTTCCACTGGTTTCACACCCTCATACTCACTCTCACCATCATCTCATCTCATCTGGACATGAAAAGAGGAAAGAATGTACCACTAGTAAATTTGGGAATCTCATGGGCAACAAACAGGGCTATGAATGATGTAGCCCAAATGCACAGTATAATTATTATCATTGTAAATAAAAGTAAATTGAAAGAAGATAGAGTGAATGTGTTGTAACAGACAGTACAATTCAAATAAAGACCATACATGTTGTAACTTGGATCAAATTTAATCCAAAGAATGTTGATGTGTTATAAATGTATGTTTCATAGTCCGGTATGTTTTCTATAAGTGTGCATGTTTTACTTATATTCAGTACACATTAAATTGCTAAAACTAAACAAAATGTATAATTGAAGCTTTTGAAATCCTACTAAACCTAATTAAACTTGTTAAAATGATACACATCTTTGATGTATTAATGTGACTTTTTTTTTTGTACAGCCTTGTTTTATTAAAACAAAAAGTCACTCATTCTTTCAAAATGCCTCTCACAAGTCACGCAACAACATGAAAATTGAACTATATAAAAATGTAGTTATATTTTCTACCTGAGTGACGTTGATGCAGATGAAAGGGGTCTTGTAGGAAGCTCAGGAGGAGGAAGGGCTAGAGAGTCGTCGCTGGTTGTCGTAGCTTCGAGGCTAAGACTTGCACGCGATGAGCCCTGCAGATACACACATAATAACAACATGAGAAATTAAACAATACAACAAAGTGTACTACTTTTAAATGAGTCCCTTGATTCTTATGTTGTTTATGGGTATGTTTGTCCCACCGCATCTTAATACCTATTAGAACCTCTGACAAGACATCTTGTGAATGTGAGGAATGCCAGGCCTTCACCGTGGTTCGGATCCCACGTTAAACTGTAGGTCCTCCATTTCATCTCACAATCACCCTACCATTACACATTAGCGTAAGTGCGTATAACACGAACGGGTAGTAAGACGCGGGGCAAATAATAATAAAATAATAATAATAATAATATAATAATAAAACCTATTAGTGTCATATGCCTACAATTAGCTACTGAAATAAAGATGGGAGTATGTAGAATTTGAGAATAAATGTACCCGCATTTACATGAAAGGCAAGTAGGTAACCATTTAGGAAAACCACCTAAGTACACCCGACTGAGATTCGATCTGTCACCAGCAATCCAGTTTAAGACCAAAGTGCCGCGCTTGACCATGCGACCATCAATGTGAGTGATACCTATTTACTTTGTTGGTATCATTTTACATCCTTCAAGGGAGCAACTGACTGATCTTTATTGTGTTAAGTACAAAAGATAAGTATATAAATAAATACAGTATTATATTGTAGCTCCAAGAAATACTTTATCAACATATCACTTATGAGTGTGATGTATGTTATTTTCCTGTAGCTTATTATTTTAATTTTATTTTTCATTGCAGACTGTCAAGATATATCACCAAAGAGATGACCGAAGAATTGAAACTAGAATATTATTTATGGCTGTTTATGTCGGCACCACAGCTCACAACCTTTCTGAGATATATGCAATTAATAACCCTAATGGGGGTTAGGGATGAGAAAGGTAGAATTGTGTAGGTAATGTATTCACATTTGTGTAGAGGTAGAGTGGGAAACCATTTAAAGATATTACCATTCTCACATCCCAATCAATGGCAAACCAGACCAGAAAATGCTAATGCCTTAGTCTGCGTGCTACATATAATACTATATTATTATTATTATTATTAGCACCGCGTCTTACTACCCGTTCGGTTTGTACGCACTTACGCTAATGGTAATGTTAGGGTGATTGTGAGATGAAATGGAGGACCTACAGTTTAACGTGGAATCCGAACCACGGTGGAGGCCTGGCATTCCCCACATTCACAAGATGTCTTGTCAGAGGTGAAGGAAGGGTTTGGTAATCAGATAATCTGTGCCGGTACCGAGGATTGAACCCCGGCCGCCAGCACAGAAGTCTGACACCTTACCCCTAGACCACCAGGTCACCTAATACTATATTGGTTGGTCATTTATTAAACATTTCCTCCACATTGCACTTTACCACTCATGTCTTATTTATGTTATACTATTGAAGTCAAATACTAGGTGTAACTTACTCCAGTACTGGAGCGATCCTTTAGCCCTATTTGACTGTGGGCCAAGTGGTTCCTCAGCAACTCCAGTTGTGCGTTGCACTTCTGGTTCTGTTCCCGCAAGTGTTGGTTCTGTTCTTCCAGCTAGAAAACAATTTCAATTACAATTACAATATCAAGATAAACAAATGCAATCTTTCCAACAATAACAAAATCTCTAAAGTAGGTAAAATGGTTTAATAATACACCCGGCATCTATGTTTTTTATTTGGATATTTAATGTTTTTTTTAAACAGGATTATATCAGAAAACAACCTACAAACTACCTTAATCAGGACAGTGATATCAAATTCCAAACCACAGCGCAAGGAATTTCAGTTTGATGGTAGACATCAGGCTTACATATTACTTTACATTTATTTACAACATTTATAACAGATTTATGGTGAATGGGCATGTAATAAGGATGGAAAAAGAAAGGATGACAAAGAAATTTTGGAAATTAAATATTTAGGAAATAGAAAGTAAGGGAGGTCAAGAGAGAGATGGGAGGAGCAGAAAGTGTTCAAGTGAGAGGAAAAGAATGGAAGAAATGTATTATTATTATTATTATTATTATTATTATTATTATTATTAGCACCGCGTCTTACTACCCTTTTGGGTTATAAGCTTTAAGTACTAATTACGCTAATGGATTAGGAATAGGGAAGGTTGAATTAGAGGAAGTGAACCGGAATTTGCGTGGAGGGAGAGTGGAAAACCATTTAGGGAAAACTGCCCCCAGTTCACCCGACCGAGATTCAAACCTCGATCTCCCCGTCCTCAGCAGCCGAGCTAAACACGACTAGCGCGTTAGCCAACTACGCCACCGAGGCGGGTTGAAAGAAATTAAAGGAGAAGGAATGGTAGAAGGATAGAAGATGATGTCGGCATTTTACTAAACTGATACGGCCACAGGATGGAAACAGATGATGATGATGATGATAACTATTAAATATTTGAATAAGCGAGTGGCTCGTTGCATTTTATTTGAAATATTATTCAGTATATAGGGTGTTTGCTTACTGATTAATATGTTTGAGGTTTGACTCCAAGCAGGGCCAAAAAATGTATGGTTATTAAATTGAATTTGTATTCCTTCATTAAATGGTAGAATGACAGCCTCGGCCCTTTTGGTTGTCTGTCAATTAATGAATTACTCTATGTATGAGTATACACACACTTTTATTATTAATATGCATCAATTACGTGTATAAGCCACTATACTAATTTAAATTCAATTTATCACAGCTAAGATAAGTCCGACCCTTGACCTTTAATTAATTACACACTTTTTAAGTTTTGAATCCGGGTTTAATATGTGAAAAATATGCATTTTCCCAGTATTTTATATATAAAGCTATTCTATTAAATTCTTTACACTAGAACAGTTATAGACAAATATGTCACTGCTCTTGTCAAAACTATATGAATTAGAGAAAAACCTCATAATTAGACTGTGTCTATTCTAATTCTCATGTTGAAAGTTATTGCAAAAATATTTGAAAATTCCAATGAATTTTTATAATTTCTCTAATTTTTCCATGACTTTTCCTTGTGTAAATCAACCCTGAGTTATTTAACACTATTCCTATGTAGACATATAAACACCACTAATGTATTAGTTTCTAAGATAAGACCCCCTCACTAATATATATATCAGACAATGTATAACAACATCCCACCTCTCTGAGCTTGTTGGTGACCCACTCCTTGATCTTAGCAGCCTTGGCCTCCACCTGCTTAGCGTCTTGGAGTCGCAGTTGTCTCTGTAACACAACCAGAGAACATTGATTCAATGGCTACAATCGCCAGCATACGTATGAATAAACTCACAGCATCAAGCCAGAGCCAAGCACAGCAGTACAACACACCGGAGCTGTGTCATAAAAAGATTCTAACAGGAAAAATGTTTGTAAAATACAAACTTTATTTATTTGCTATCAATATTGTAACATTTTACTACACTATTAGTGTCAGTTTATAGGTATTAGCAATATATATTAAAAGTGACAGATGAATTTCATGATTTGATGTATAAATACATGAAAGTAGATCTCTTTTAGATGGATTAAATAGCTATGCTATTATATTTGCTAGTTACGTTTATCACCGCATAAAAATATAACATCTTTTAAATTAAAACATTACACCTTGAAATGGGAAGATTCCTGGATATCTCAGTATTAGCGTACTAAGCCAAAAGTTCCGGGTTCGATTCCAGAGTCCAAGTATCATTTTTAAATTTAAAAAAGATCTCTTTTAGCTGTCATATAAGACTTTCCCAAGAAATGAAAATGTAGCTTTTCGTTAAATAATTTACACTATGGTACATTTATTACTAATCTTCTATTCGAATGAATTTAAATTGTTGTGAGAAAGTTAGAAAAATGAAGAGGGTTTAAATAGCTTCCATTTGTAGGATTTAATTTAGAAATATTTTCATAGCCCAGCTGTAAGTGAAATGAAGAAATGTGAGCTATGAGGAACACCTCTCCAAGGTGGTGGGTACACACCTGCTCCTCCACTTGCGTCTCGAGCTTGTTGATAACCGTTTCCTTGACGGTAGAGCTCATGTGAGGGCTAACGTCGCCAGCAGTGTGCTCTGTCTGCGCCAGCCTCTGCTCCATCATCCGCACCTGGGACAGTCAAATGGTACCATGAGTTAACAAAACCTTCCTGGGTAGACAGTCAAATGGTACCATGAGTTAACACAACCTTCCTGAGTAGACAGTCAAATGGTACCATGAGTTAACACAACCTTCCTGAGTAACAGTCAAATGGTACCATGAGTTAACAAAACCTTCCTGGGTAGACAGTCAAATGGTACCATGAGTTAACACAACCTTCCTGAGTAAACAGTCAAATGGTACCACGAGTTAACACAACCTTCCTGGGTAAACAGTCAAATGGTACCACGAGTTAACACAACCTTCCGAGTAAACAGTCAAATGGTACCACGAGTTAACACAGCCTTCCTGGGTAAACAGTCAAATGGTACCACGAGTTAACACAACCTTCCTGAGTAAACAGTCAAATGGTACCACGAGTTAACACAACCTTTCTGGGTAGACAGTCAAATGGTACCACGAGTTAACACAACCTTCCGAGTAAACAGTCAAATGGTACCACGAGTTAACACAGCCTTCCTGGGTAAACAGTCAAATGGTACCATGAGTTAACACAACCTTCCTGAGTAAACAGTCAAATGGTACCACGAGCTAACACAACCTTCCTGGGTAGACAGTCAAATGGTACCACGAGTTAACACAACCTTCCTGGGTAGACAGTCAAATGGTACCACGAGTTAACACAACCTTCCCGAGTAAACAGTCAAATGGTACCACGAGTTAACACAGCCTTCCTGGGTAAACAGTCAAATGGTACCACGAGTTAACACAACCTTCCTGGGTAGACAGTCAAATGATACCATGAGTTAACACAACCTTCCTGGGTAAACAGTCAAATGGTACCACGAGTTAACACAACCTTCCTGGGTAGACAGTCAAATGATACCATGAGTTAACACAACCTTTCTGGTTTGATTTCTTGACACTGTGACTCGCTACCTGTTCTTAAACGGCCCCGTGGTGTAGAGGTCAGTGCAACTTGCTACGAGCCTAGGCGTCCAGGGTTCAATTCCTGGTTGGTACCTTGGTTTTTTTTCCCCCTTAAGGGGAATGATCCCAACGGTCACCGGGGCTTGTATCGTTAAGCTTAGGTTAGGTTTAAGACTCCCACCGGCTCCACACATTCATAATCACTATCATCCCATCATCTCATTGTGGGTACGACGTGTAGACAACTTCCTATGGTGTACCCTGAACAACGCTCTGTACGGCCAGAGCAACAAATAGTCTACATACAGGGGACTGAACTGGATGTTATGTCTCTACAGTTAATATATGCCATACGATAAAAAAAACTGTTAGGGCTATACGCGAACCTTCTTGATGTAGGACGATAGTGCCAATATAGCCTAGAGATGATGTACAAAAAATTACCCTTTGACCACACAATAAATGCAGATCCATATGTGAACTATACATTAAAAGTGTAACATACTGTACACTTGTTTACTTGTTTGTTGCGATAAAATTATCCCGAATAGGTAGAGGCGAATTAAAACACATTTGTGGTATAATTGTTTTGGTTACTCCAGAAATTACTGAGCCATTTCAGTTAACTTGTTGTACAGTTACATTAATCCGGGGTTACTAAATAGCTAATTAGATATAAATAATAATAACGCATCAAATATCAAATTAACTGTTGAATGAAGTACTTTTTTTTTTAGCATCGCGTCTTACTACCCGTTCGAGTTATACACTTATGTACTAATTACGTTAATAGTTTTAGGGAATAGGGAGGTTATATTTATAGGACGTGTACCAACATTTTCGTGTAGGGAGAGTGGAAAATAAGTTTGGAAAAACCACCCACATTACACCCAACAGAGATTCGAGCCTCGATCTCCCCAACATCGGCGGTCAAGTCTACTGCGAGAGTAGTGCGTTAGACCATGCGGTCACCGAAGCAAGTAGTGAAATAATAAAAGGTTAATAAATTATAAGACAAAGATAAAATATTAGCTAAGATATTAAATAAACTAACATAATAAAATTAATGTTTTAAAAGTAAAGTAAGTAAAAAAAGGGCTTAATAATAAAATATATGAAAAATAAATATAAAATAGATAAACATTTCTATTAAAAACTAAAAAGTACTAATGCCACTTTACACATATTTTTAACTCTTACAGAAATAAAATGGCAGTGAAAAAGTTAATAAAAAACAAAAGAAACCCAACAAAAGTGTGTTTGTAACTTCTAACAAAATTACGCAGCTTAGAAAGTTTTGAGCTTCATCTCTTTACACTTCTCAACTTATTTCATGTCAGGAGGACAAGGTGTTCGCAGAAGCAGAGAGAAGTAAATAGTGATGACGTCAGACTATATTTTCAAATGTTCCATATAATGTTCCCTCTTTCCGAGCAATTCCTGCCATGGGCCTTGCTCACCCTCTAACCTCATTCCTTCATTCCAATAAAACTTTTCTCATCAAGTACCACCACCGAGGTACAGCCCACGACAGAAATGGAAGAAGACATATATTAAGAAGAAGGAAAAAAAACACCCGTGGAATAGAACATAAAACTATAGCTAAAAGAGTAAATGTATAAAAACTAAACAAGTAGAGAGAAAATGGAAAAGCAAAATAAAACATTAAGTATTAATATTATAAATAAATCACAGTATGCGTAAGCTGTATTAAAAACTACAATAAACAAAACACAGTTTTGTTTTGGATTAAATTTTGTGAATTTATATGTAACTTCAATGTAAATATAAACAAATGGTGGCTTTTCGTTTTTAAAATCACATATTTTGGTTTGGCCGACTCTAAATTGGAAATGTTACAAACCTATTAAAGTAAAATGTTGTGAAAAACATTCTAATATAAAACAAAAATATTATTATTATTATTATTATTATCATCATCACTGTGTCTTACTACCCGTTCGGGTTGTACGCACTTATGCTAATGTGTAATGGTAGGGTGATTGTGAGATGAAATGGAGGACCTACAGTTTAACGTGGAATCCGAACCACGGTGGAGGCCTGGCTTTCCCCACATTCACAAGATGTCTTGTCAGAGGTGAAGGAAGGGTTTGGTAATCAGATAAATATGTGCCGGACCGAGGATCGAACCCTGGACCCCAGCACAGAAGCCCGACACCTTACCCCTAGACCACCAGGTCACCCAAAAAAAAGTTATATATATATAGTTTTTGCACCGCGTCTTATTACCTGTTCAGATTATATGCATATAAATGTAATTAAAATAATAAAAGAATAAAAGTGTGCGACGAAACAAAGAATAACTTAAAAGGAGGAAAAGTACAAGAAAGATTTTGAATAAAGGGAGAAAATGATAAAAAAAAGGGGGAATGAAATGCATCCAAAGTATAAAGTATAGAAATAAGAGAAGAGAAATAAAGGCGAAGTGGTGGTTACTCACGAAATAAAACTAGAGTAAGAGCGTTAAAGAGGTATATAAAGGTAGAAAGAAGTGTATTGATAATAAAAGTGAGTGTACAGAATAGGACCAAAGGAAATAGACAGGGTTCTCTGTGTTTGTGACCTAGAGAGCACGATTCATAATTCACCAGGTCAGGTCGTGACCCGGTGGTAAGAGTAAACCAGTAATAGCACGGAGGATACCTCAAGTATCAGTAGGTATGCTCGTGTTCAGAACTACATATGATTCGTTATATTTATTATAGTGTGTTTTATATGGCAAGCATGTAGTTAACTAATCTAAAATGTAATCAGTCATGACACATTCATAAAATAAGGCGGATAGTTAAATGTTAGGTATAAAGGTATTTTATTTAAACTTGATACGAGCGAAGATTTTGCACGGAGTGTACACAAGAAAAGTAAGTGTGTAAGAGTGGTCCACGAAACGGATGCATAAGACAGTAGTGAGACAACCATCTATGTATTCTTTACACGCATCACCAGGGGCGGAGGGATATTAACCATGGCCCTTGAACCGTTAACGGCCTCCCTGGTCGACCATAATATGACGTGAGTGACCGAACTACGCTAAAATAGCAAAGTAACGGTTTTAACACTAAGAACGTTCATCAGAGCAGGCCCAACTCAACCCCCGGCAGGGAGAAGAAAAAACCAAGATAGGCCAGAAATGTGTGCAGTGCATTCGTATTTGAATGATTACTAGAAATTTTACACGGTTACGATGAGGGACAAAGCGACAAAGTTTCTTGATAATAACCACAGTATGTCCCTACTATGACCGAATGAAGATTTATACATAGGGCCAGTTTCATAGTCAAATTTAGTACGCCTCAAGTGCGGCGCTACACTAAGTACATGACGACACCTACCTAAACCAGAATGGAATGGGCCAGTTTCCTATGCGAGAACGGCCCATTCCATTGTGGTTTAGGTAGGTGTCGTCATGTACTTAGTGTAACGCCGCACTTGAGGCGTACTAAATTTGACTATGAAACCGGCTCATAGTGCTTAGCCGGGAAGACATTCTAAAATGGTAAAAAAAACAGCGTTTGTAATGCAGTTTTTATTCAAATATAATTTAATATTTAAACAATGTCGAGTATTGGGAACTTCTATTTGCTCTTTATCTTCACTAATGTTTAATCAGAAATGATCCACGTGCATAGTGTTTATGTAAACTTACAAGTTTTAAATGACTGTATCACAAAGTGAATTGGCATGTGATGCACGCTCTTAAGTCGTATACTTTGAAAGGTTTATTCACACGAGGGGGGGAAATTAATGTAAGGAGTTTTTCAATAGTGTTAATTTAGTATAATTATTAAGAAAATAATTGGTGGGTGGAAACTAAATATGAACTGAAAAGTTGATGATGAAGGTAGGCTACACTAGATAGAAAAAAAGAGACAATCATTAACATATTAGGTTTTTAAGTTCTAGCATTTGCATACAATTTGCATGCAGTCTCTTTTACTTTGTAATTAATAATGTGTACAAGGTATTTTTATAGCTTTTATAATATGTAATAATACCAATTTTAGACCCAATGTAATAATTGGGTCTGTCTGTGTCCAACATCCATAAACTTTGCTTATTTGGTAATGACACATCTACAGGGTGGCGCAAAAGTCAGTCTCCCCTTGCATTATAATTAATAAGAAAAGGAGAAAATTACCTCTGCGCCATCTTGT
The DNA here is from genome assembly GCA_039000515.1 of Timema cristinae. Classification (NCBI taxonomy): domain Eukaryota; kingdom Metazoa; phylum Arthropoda; class Insecta; order Phasmatodea; family Timematidae; genus Timema; species Timema cristinae. The sequence continues at coordinate 17,505,431 of JBCFYV010000935.1, forward strand.
ATCAGTAACTTGGAACAAAATAAATTATTGTTGTGAAAATAAATAGTAAAATCCGCAACATTATCTTTTACGCAATACACAATTCAGTGTTTTATTAAACGTCACGAGTTTGTGTGCCAAATCGCTGTAAATCAATAGAGTGATTGATGGCTGTCATTATCAAGATAGATTTCATTTGTTCTACCAACATAATCTAAATGACATGTAGGCCTTCTAAGAAATCGAGGATGTTGTTTATTACTTAAAGTTCTGATCAGAAAGACAACATCCAGACTTTAATGGTACCGGAATGAAAAACAGTGTCCAAGTTTCAGCACAATAAAAGAATTGTTGAAACGATTTTAGTTGTTGTTAGCAAAACTACACATTTACGAGTATGTATTGTAAGGAAACATTAGCATATAATATAATGTGTGATTAAATCAAAATTTCGTTTATTGTAATCACAGTTCAAAGCTCAGAGCCATGCCCAGTTTTAAACATTGATAAAATACGTCTCAGTGGCCGAACGGTTTACGGCGTCACTCTCGTATTAGATTGGCCTGATGATGACGAGGATATCGGGGTTTGAATTCTGGTCGGGTCTACTGAGGGTGGTTTTAATTAAATGATTTCCCATCCAAATGCGGGTAGATTATTTCTACATCTAAAAAATACTACATTCCTCCTCCCTATTCCATTAGAGTAATTATCATATAATATGCGTACAACATGAATGGGCAGTAAGAAGCAGTGGTAAAAAAAAATATGACAAAGTTTAGTGTGCGTGATTCAGGCGAATAAACCAACACGATTTACACCCAAAGAACAAATTCAATAAAACATTTATGTTTAAAAAATTGATACATGTATATCTTCTTGATTCGTTGCTAAGGTTCTTTATATGATTCCAATGTAATGTAGTGCGATCCGAACTTTATAGAGGAGTTTAATCAGTTCAGGGTCATTACCGTATACCGTTTTCAATTAAGTTTTTCTATAGTTCTTCTTATATTTTACTAAGATTTACATATGAATGACACTTCTAAAAATTATATAGCTATTTTTTATTATTTGTACCAAAACTCACTCTGAGCATATGCTGAAATTTAAAAATTATATTTAAAGCTTAATAAACCATAGTAATACACTGGAGTAACGATTACCAAGCCTTAGATTATCCATCCCTCTATATTATCCGGCCTCGTTCTCAGTGTTAATAGATGCGTTTAAAAATAAGCAAAACTATACATATCCACTAGTAGTTAATAAAAAATCTACCGCAAACAACATTGGAGAGAGGAAACAATAAATGCTACGCATGCGGTTGGCGTATAATACAGTCCTATTGCAGTCTTGGTCGGTGTAGATAGCAGCACTGTTTTGATATGGCTGGAAACAGAAGATGTGTCAAGGAAGGTGTAGATAGCAGCACTGTTTTGATATGGTCGGAAACAGAAGATGTGTCAAGGGAGGTGTAAATAGCAGCACTGTTTTGATATGGCTGGAAACAGAATATGTGCCAAGGGAGATGTAGATAGCAGCACTGTTTTGATATTGCCGGAAACAGAATATGTTTTAAAGGTGGTGTTGATAGCAGCACTGTTTTGATAAGGCTGGAAACAGAAGATATGTCAAGGGAGGTGTAGATAGCAGCACTGTTTTGATATGCTAGAAACAAAAGATGTCTCAAGGGAAGTGTGGGCGAGGAGATATATTATTTACTTTCAGATTCCGTAATATCCGGCTTTTGAGCTATCCGACGGAAATGCCGCTGCATCATGCCGGATAATCACGACTATAGTGTATTTAAAATAATATTTTAAAAGAAGAGATGGGATTTGGAACTTTCGATACCATTTGTTTAAAAGTAATGTATGTTATTTATTTCGATATAAAAACCAGCAACCGTTCAGTTTGCACGACACCTGTTCAAATAGCAGGCAGTAATTAGCATGCATGAGGACATCGAAAGCAGCTGCCTCTCCATGTGGCCATTACTGGTGTAAGCTCTGAGTTTATTGCAAATAGGGTCAATACACACAGTCTGGGCTAATAAACGGCTCAGGGGTCGGGCTTCTACACCAACCGACTGCACTGACTTTGGTCTTCTCGGAGAGATGAACGTATTTCTCACTCAGGAGAAAATATATTTATCCAATTAGACGCGTTGCTAGGGACGACGGTAAAGAAAGGTAACCCACACTATTATTCTATATTTTTTTAGCCCCAAGTCTTACTACCCGTTCGGATTATACGCTTATGTACTAATTACGCTAATGGTTTTAGGGATTAGGAAGGTTATATTTAGGGAATGTGTACCCACATTTGCGTGTAGGGAGAGTAGAAAACAATTTTGGAAAATCCTCAGTAAACTCGATCGAGATTCGAACCTCGATCTCCCCGTCATCGGCAGTCTAGTCTACTGCAAGAGTAGCGCGTTAGACCAGGTGGCCACCGAAAGGGGGTAAGCTATTAATAAAATAAAGAGTTTGTTTGTAGTATTGACGCTGAAATTTAAAAATGAGTAATCCTTGTGTACAAACATGTGCACCTTGAAGCTGGAATTTTAAATTTTTGATTAGATGTTTTTAGGTTTATTAAAAACTGGGCAGGAAAAAATAAAATGAAGAGTTTTTTATGTTTGTTTGAAGCAAAGAAAAGCTTTGCCTGGGGTATTACTCATATAAATAAATGATGATAATAATAATAATAATAATAATAATAATAATAATAATAATAATAATAATAATAATAATAATAATAATAATAGAGCTCACGGGATAAATTCCCTTCTAAGTAGTGTTTTTTCATATGTCCCGTTTGGGCTATCAGCGCATTTACATAAAGTCGGGATGAAAAAAGTAGAATTTAGATAAAGTGTGCTCACATTTGAGAGGAGGGAGAGTGGAGAATCGTTTACAGAAAAACACCTTAATTACACTCTGCTGGGATTCGAATAGCGACCTCCCCCTCACCGGCAAACCAGACAAGACAACATTGACATTAATATCTAAGTGTCCACCGGTGTGTGTTATATTTATTTTATTTAACCTGAGTTAGCCTTATACCTTAGCTAGCTTATCTAACCTCAAGTAACCGTAATTAGTCAGATATGTCTTGCGGGCTATTTTGACAAACCTTCTAATTGATTACCTCTCCTCAGCTGTATTTTGACCAGTTTTGCTTCCTCTTTCGCCTTTTCTCAATCTCTTTCTCTCTCTCGATGCTATTGTAAGAACTAAGCTCAACTAGCTTTGCATCTTTGTCGAAGATAAAATAATAACGACATAGAAATATGCAAATACTATGAGAAAATGAATAACATAATTTATAGTCATGATTGGCCTGGTTATAATCCTTGAAGTCGGGGTTCAATCCTAGACGGTCGTGTTTCAAATGGTTTATTCCCCTTCCCTCCCCCAAAAGAAGGCTGCTGTAGTTACGTAATATCCGCATAGTTCGTCCTGTTTGCATAAAGATTACGTCACAATTGTAAACACAAATCTATCGAGGCTCAAACGGACGTGCCTCTTACCTTTACCTCTATAATTATATACTTGTTGAAGACCATGACGCCATACTTAACCAATGACGTAGTCTCGAGGTAATTATAGACAATGTGGTAAAACTTGTACAATGACGTGTCTCGAGGTAATTATAGACAATGTGGTAAAACTTGTACAATGACGTGTCTCGAGGTAATTATAGACAATGTGGTCAAACTTACACAATGACGTAGTCTCGAGGTAATTATAGACAATGTGGTCAAACTTACACAATGACGTAGTCTCGAGGTAATTATAGACAATGACGTCAAACTTACACAATGACGTAGTCTCGAGGTAATTATAGACAATGACGTCAAACTTACACAATGACGTAGTCTCGAGGTAATTATAGACAATGTGGTAAAACTTGTACAATGACGTGTCTCGAGGTAATTATAGATAATCTGGTAAAACTTATACAATGACGTAGTCTCGAGGTAATTATAGACAATGTGGTCAAACTTACACAATGACGTAGTCTCGAGGTAATTATAGACAATGACGTCAAACTTACACAATGGTATAGTCTCAAAGTGAGTGGTCACGGAATACTGAAGTTTGGCAACACTGCGTTGAGGCCGGTCAAGACCAGATCCACGTGCGCTATTGCCGATTAGTTCAGTTTGTTTTACTATTCGGGATGTTTGTTTTTCGTGTAATTTAATTGGTTTGAAATTTTGCGAGGTTCAAGCTTATATTGCATTATGTTTTGGTTAAAATAGCAAAACATACAGTAGATGAAAGTTTTGTTGGTGTGATTAGTGATAATCAATTTGATTGACTTGATTCCAGAATCCTATGTTTTGTACGTTTATGGTTATGTTCGTTTGAGATGCAGGTAATCCATTGATTTTATTTTTAGTTTGGCATGATACAGATCTTAACTATTTCAATGATATTACCAGAGGAGGACTAACTAGTCCATCGACTGCTGTTTTGAGGATTGAAGTTATTGGACCTATAATAACGAATATTTTTATTAAAAGAAAAGTTCGAAAATAAGTTTCTTCAGCACAAAAATCATAAGCAACTTTTCCTGTGCATCCGCTTCGGTGGCCGCATGGTCTAAGGCGCTAATCTCACAGTAGACTAGACTGCAGATGACGGTGAGATCGAGGTTCGAATCTCGGTCGGGTGTACTAAGTGTTTTTACTTCGAAATTGTTTTCCACTCTCCATTCACGCAAATGCAGGTACACTTTCTATACATATACCTTCATCCCTAAAATCATTGGCGTAATTAGTACATAAGCGTATAGCCCGAACGGGTAGTAAAACGCGGTGATTTAAAAAAAATCTATGTTTGGCCTCTAAATCAGGTGCAGCCCGAGATAAATTTTTACCCGGGCGGGATTGCTTTTTGGCGCCCCCTTATATAACGGGGGATAGTGTGAAAATACTCCCCAAAACTAACAACTCTAAGCCTAACATAGCCTGGGCATATTAGGATAAACAAACCAAGCGAGGACCATTCCAAAGAAGTCCCAAAAAAACTCTGGATGAACACCACTTCAAATAGATTCTAGGGAATCTAATTTGTAAAAAAAAAAAACTGGTGGACAATTCTCAAAATAGCTTTTAGAGAAATCAAATTTTCAAAAATTTGCCAAAGGAGGACTACTCCAAATATCCTCTAGATGTATACAAATTTCAAAGTATTTCGTGGGGAGCACTGTTCTAAATAGCTGTTTAACGAGTATGATTTTCAAAATTCTCTAAACGAGGACCACTTCAAAAAGCTTCTAGAAGCATCCAATTTCCTAACCTTGACTGGGGAGATGAGGGTAGAAAGTCCAGAAAATACTTTTTTATTCTTGTACCTCCTGCCCCCTCTCAAACAAATAAAGTCCCGTCACTAATGTATAAAATAACAATGTTCTTCATTCTTAGTGTTTAGTAGTAAGTTTTATCATTATGTCATAAACTTATGGTAATCCTTCCCCCCATACCCCTAAATTAAATTATATCTGCACCTATGACAAACCTAGCAACTTCTACCCTAACGCAACCTAGGGAAGATATGAAAATGATCTGAAGTGGATCTCCATAAATGACTATCATACAGTACTACTGGCGCAGCCAGGGGGGGGGGGGGGGTTCTGTTTGGCACCCCCTCAAGCTGACGCCCCGAGCAGCCGCCCGGTTCACATGGCCCTTAAGTCACCCCTGCTCTAAATACATTTGTAAGGATCTAGATTTAGATAATTTTATTAACAATTGTTTCTGTGGTAATTCCTTGCGTGAAATATTCTCTTTGGTTTCGTCAAAGCTTGGAAATATACTTGTCAACGACATCAAGTCAAGAATGATAACCTTTATAGGGTAAGTTCTTGTTCAGAAAGAAAGACACGTTAAAACACTTTACAAAAGTACCTAATGTTTCAAATTCTATATTCCAAGTCTGGTAAGTGTTTAAAGCATGCTCTTTCTACACCTAGAGCCAGTACCCTTTTGTAATTTTTATCATAATATTATATTCATGTATGTGAACGGTAGGGCCTACATAATCCTTACCTAGCAAATGTATTTAAAAATATTATTTATATGTTTATTTGTTGTATTTCTCAACCTTTGAAGTATTTTTGTTTAATGATATACTTAAAACATAGTTAGATTAACTGTCAGTCGTTCAAAGTGACTCATCAACTATTAATTGAACAAAACTATAAATATTCACACAATTCTCCGTAAGAACCAGCAGATCGCCAGGTCTCATGACGTCACTATAAGCGGAGTTGCCACAGGAACTGTAACTAAAGACGGCCAATGGTGTTGTCCATGACATCATGCCTACACAATGGTGTAGTCAAGAAGTGAGTGTAGACCATGACGTCACACCTACAAAATGGCATGTTAAGAGTACTAAAAGTATAAAGGTTATTGCAGAATATGATGTTTGTTACACCTACAAAATGGCGTATTACGAGGACTAGTAGTCTCTATGTCATTGAAGACCATAATGCTACACCTACAAAATGGCGTGCTAAGAGTACTAATAGTATATAGGTTATTGCAGACCATGATGTTTGTTACACCTACAAAATGGCGTATTACGAGAACTAGTAGTCTCTATGTCATTGAAGACCATGATGTTTGTTACACCTACAAAATGGCGTACTACAAGTACTAGTAGTCTCTATGTTATTGCAGACTATGATGTTACACCTACAAAATGGCGTGCTAAGAGTACTAATAGTATATAGGTTATTGCAGTCCATGTTTGTTACACCTACAAAATGGCGCGCTAAGAGTACTAGTAGTCTCTATGTCATTGCAGACCATGATGTTTGTTACACTTACAAAATGGCGTACTACAAGTACTAGTAGTCTCTATGTTATTGCAGACTATGATGTTACACCTACAAAATGGCGTGCTAAGAGTACTAATAGTATATAGGTTATTGCAGTCCATGATGTTTGTTACACCTACAAAATGGCGCACTACGAGTACTAGTAGTCTCTATGTCATTGCAGACCATGATGTTTGTTACACCTACAAAATGGCGTACTACAGGTACTAGTAGTCTCTAGGTTATTGCAGACTATGATGTTACACCTACAAAATGGCGTGCTAAGAGTACTAATAGTATATAGGTTATTGCAGTCCATGATGTTTGTTACACCTACAAAATGGCGCGCTAAGAGTACTAGTAGTCTCTATGTCATTGCAGACCATGATGTTTGTTACACCTACAAAATGGCGTACTACAAGTACTAGTAGTCTCTATGTTATTGCAGACTATGATGTTACACCTACAAAGTGGCGTGCTAAGAGTACTAATAGTATATAGGTTATTGCAGTCCATGATGTTTGTTACACCTACAAAATGGCGCACTACGAGTACTAGTAGTCTCTATGTCATTGCAGACCATGATGTTTGTTACACCTACAAAATGGCGTACTACGAGTACTAGTAGTCTCTATGTTATTGCAGACTATGATGTTACACCTACAAAATGGCGTGCTAAGAGTACTAATAGTATATAGGTTATTGCAGTCCATGATGTTTTTTACACCTACAAAATGGCGTGCTAAGAGTACTAGTAGTCTCTATGTCATTGCAGACCATGATGTTTGTTACACCTACAAAATGGCGCACTACGAGTACTAGTAGTCTCTAGGTTATTCTAGATCTGTTCTATCCCTCAACGAACAGCTGGACTCATGCACGCAAGGCTCGCAGGAAGAAGGTTGGTAAATGTCAGCCCAGTGGGAACATAGACGAGGTAAAAGGTCTTTGTATTGTCCAAGAGAAATAATTTATTTAATTAATAATGTTTGCCAAAACACGCCAGCAATATGGCTCACTATTTTTCCGAGGCGAGTTCTGGTTTCATTTGGATTGTTTAATTTATAGCATTGTTGTTCCTATTCCGTCTAGAAAATACTTATACACGCCGGTGTTTTATGTGTCTGTTTTTATATTTGTATGAGTGCAGTTGTGTGGTCCATAACAACTTTCAGGAGATTATTTTCGAGAAAAAGTGACCCACACCAGCCACTGTCACTCAAAACACAATCAGCGGTCACTACCTGTATTTGATCCTCAACAGAACGGACAGGTCTGATTTACGTAAATATTACGGTTCTGTTTTTACTTTTTTTATATAAGTTACAGTTTTTATTAATCAATTAGAAACGTTAAATCAACCAGATTTTTGTTGTTGTCAATACTAGTTATAAGTTTAATCTCTATAAAAAGGTAGTACGAGCTTTATTTGTAAAAGAATGAGAAAATCTACCAAAGGATGATTTAATTATTTATAAATAAAAATTAATATGAAGTAAGCTATAGCCTAAAATATTTCCATTATCTGTACACTCATTTAAAATAATTAAGACTTTAACCTGTACTAACTTAAGAATATGACAGGTACAAAATACAGTCACCGGTCGATGTGAATGGATAAACCCACATTTCACCAATGATAGATTTTTCAGCCATGCCGGGAGTCGAGCCGGGGACTCTTAGCTCAGTAGGCAGACACGCTACCAACTGAGCTAAGGTGTTGGATATACGAAATAATACTTAGACATATTATAAGTTAAATTAAACATTATAGTTTGTTAAACAAAACATATTTTGCTATATTATTACTTATTAAGTTTTTTTTAAGAATAATCAGGAAGGTCTCTTTTGTTCTAGATTAGTTAAGTTAGTTTATAGCTCGTGTGCTCATATAATAATGAAGATGGGTGACCTGGTGGTCTAGGGGTAAGGTGTCAGGCTTCTATGCTGGCGGCCGGGGTTCAATCCTCGGTACCGGCACAGATTTATCTAATTACCAAACCCTTCCTTCACCTCTGACAAGACATCTTGTGAATGTGGGGAAAGCCAGGCCTCCACCGTGGTTCGGATTCCACTTTAAACTGTAGGTCCTTCATTTCATCTCACAATCACCCTACCTTTACACATTAGCGTAAGTGCGTATAACCCGAACGGGTAGTAAGACGCGGTGCTAATAATAATAATAATAATAATAATAATAATAATAATGAAGATGGAATGATCTGGGTTAAAGATACGACCGTCACTGACATCACATTTCGTTTACTTTAAAAATGACATCTGGACATGGAAATCGAAACCGGAACCTTTGAATTAAAACTACATTATATAATCAATCGGTTCAGATGTGCACGTTAGTTTTTTTTAAGAAGAAATAATTCATGTAGAGTCTTTACAAAACCGGTGGTACTCGAGTGTTGGTTTACAATCCTTAACCCGATCAGAGAAGCCAGGGTTCAATCCCAGCTGAATGGTAAAGGGTGGGTTTTTCCCTCTGTGGTTTACCCAGGCGAATAAAATCGAGGTAGGGTTAAAGTGCCCAGTAGGTCGTTGCAGCGTTGGTTGCAGATTATTGCGCTATTATAAATTTTTTATTGGGGAGGAAAGTTATATAAAATGAGGCCTCACTCAACTTTCTAGTCAAAGGTTTACTCGTCAAAAGCTAGCCATAATTTTGAGCTTTCGGCGTTTGATTTGAGTTAAAACGTATATTTTCCCCCTTCACGCAACGATGATAAATTTCAAAACGACCCCTTTCCTAGATCTCTATCTATTTGTTGCATAAAACCACTCAAGTAAGAATGTTGTTATTATTTTTAACCAAAGAGAAATACTTTATTTACTGATATACAAATCTACACAGATCTTGGTTTCCATGGTGATGTAAGCAAAGAATGATTGTACAGATAAACCACACGGCAGAAAATCTGGAAATTCGTTAGAAGAATGGAGTCTTCGTTGGAAAATGAGTGGTCTTTTTTCAAAATTTATTTAGCCGTTTTTTTTTATAATTTGTATTAACAGAAATAAGCTTATCAAATTTTATATACAAGATATATATAGTTCATCTAGTATTGCTCCGGAATTCTGAGTCAAACATTCAGCATCCTAGTTCCTCTTCAGTGGATGCTTATAAACAATATCACAGCCTATTATCATAATCCATCAGAGATAAATAGTATTTTAATTTGAGTAATGATTAAATCACGAATAAGTCTTGGCCGGAACGGTTGAAAGTTCAAAAGTAACAAAACTTAAATAAATAAAAAGAGAAGAAAGCTCAAGTAGTCCAACAACTCAACGAAAGTAACGAACGTACCTTCCATTGTGATTTCCCAAAAGTCAGTGGGAAGGAGTGGGGTAAAAAGGGTACCGGTGAACGAATTGGACAAACATTGATTTCTTTTAGTCAGCATCATGAAATATGAACCAGCTCATCTGGCAAGAACGCCCCGTCCAGTCCACGGAGTAGGATGGGGTAACACTGGAACGGGCTGTACCGGGCCGAAACAAAAGGTATGAGTGCTTCATGTCATACATTTTTAAACAACTTGGCAACGGTTCGACTATACTCTCGCCTTCTAAACGCGGGACTTTTCCTTTTCAACCTTTACCCTTTAAAAGGGGTAATGCAATCAGCCTTTCTATGTTCGTTCTTGGACCATTTCTTAATCAACTTAGATCTAAACACAGTGTTCATGTAAGCTCATTCGCTCTAAGACCACGATGCTTCGAGACAAATTTAGCGCTTAAGATGTAAACTAAAGCATTCTTTATTATATAGAGATAAGATAGAAGAGTTGTATAATGATGGGCCGGCTGGTGGAGATAGGGAGACGATATGGCATGGACATCAACATTGAAAGTCAAAAGAGATGGTGATTTCAAACAAGAGCTGTTGAAAATCAAAAGTGGAAACGAAGAGTTGGAAAACATAGAGCAGTTCAAGTACCTGGAAAATCTTCTGACAAAGGATGTCTACTGCACTAAATAAATTATGTCGAGGATCACCATAGCTAATGAAACTTTCACCAAAAAGAGGTTAATGCTGACCAGCAAGTTGAAATTGGAACCGAGGAAGAAACTGATTTTGAAGTTACTACATTTGGGAGCATGAACTGTATGTCATTTGGACTCCAGTAGGAGATCTTGGAAAAATAAATACCTGGTGAGCTTTGAAATGTGGTGATGGAAAAGACTCGAGAAGATCAGATGGAAAGACAGGGTTACAACTGAAGAAGTCCTCAGAAGAGTGGGTAAGAAGAGAAACATTATGGATGTGATTCTTCGGTGCAAAGCAAACTGGATTGTACACATCCTTAGAAGTAACTGTCTTCTGCACGGCATCATAGAAGGAAAGGTTGAGAGAAAGAGGAACTTAGGAAGAAGGATTCAAATACTGGATGACTCGAAGGAAAGAAGAGAATGCTGGGAGCTGAAGGAGGAGGCGCAATGGCGGTTTAAGTTCACTGACTAAAGGAATGGACCTGGTGTTAAGACAGAACACCAAATAATAATAATAAGTTGATACATTTTAATCTCGCCGTGGACTCTTATTTTGAAACTTGCGTTATTTCGCGGCTTCGCTCGCATCAAACAACACATAAACATATTCGACAATTTAAATTGCTATAAAGAGTGAAACCTAGTAGAGAGCATTGTTTTATGCGTGTACGACAATTAACGAAGAAACACGAGCTCGCCCCTCTACTTCCACACCCCTGCTCATACCATGTGCCAACACCAGCCGCGGCGTTTGTTTACTGTTAAACACTTCGTTCGCTGATGGGATAGCGTGATGGTATTTCATGTTCCTTGAAAGATAAGGAATACAAAAGAAGAATCTCGTCTAGATCAGATGAGCACTTTTTGAGCTTACGAGAAACAAACAAACAAGACAATCAGACATGGACATACTTTAGAATTAAGGCCCCTTAAGGGTGTAAAAACAGTGCGGCCACACAGGGACCCTTGATTTTGGGAGCCTTTGCGCTTGGTTAGGCAAGAGAGATCCAATAAACAAATTGGGGTGGGAAATTTTTGCTTGTGCGTTCGTATGGTAGGCTCCCTATATAGGCGATCTAGAAATATTGCCAAAGTGTAGAAACAAATAAAAACTACACAAATGGGATAGAGATAGGTAAGGTATAATTAGGAGGAAATGTACTCACATATGCTTGGATAGATAGCTGAAAACAATTAGGTAAAAACGTTCCTCAAAACGCCTAGCTGTGATATGAACCACAACCTCCCCGTTATCGATAAATCAAACTAGACGAACTTGACGTTTAGTCTGCCTGCCCACCTATGTGGATAATTTTTGGCATAATTATAGAATGCAGAGAATCGCACTTCGATGTGATTTCTGGTGATAGCGTGGCTGCGCATCTAATTTCTAGGTTAAACGGACCGTTTTTATGGGCTCTTCATATCCTCGGGTTCGAGCACGCAAATTAGTCTGTTATGGCTCATTTAATATGTACTACACCCATGTGATGTGTACAGTCTGTTCCACCGAGAAAACGGTAGGAAACTATGCAATACCACACTAGTGTTCTTACTACTACACCAAGTTTATTAACGACTAATTCTTAGAGATGGTAGCTCACAAGAAATGCACCCGCATTGCCATGGGGAGGGGATGTAAACCCCATAGATGAGGCCCCCCTCTCCCCGATGCAGCTGTTCAAGATTCATCACTTAATCTCATGTCCTGGTTGATAAAAGTACGTCCATGGATGTATATTATATACTAATCTAAATATACACTAATTTAAATGAATAAATATATGGTCTTCAAGAAATGCAAAAATCTTATTATATGCTATAGTCCTATAAAAACCAGACTTTGGCAGTATAATATACCCCACAACTTACTAATAGGTGACCTGGTGGTCTAGGGGTAAGGTGTCAGACTTCTGTGCTGGCGGCCGGGGTTCAATCCTCGGTCCCGGCAAAGATTTATCTGATTACCAAACTCTTCCTTCAACTCTGACAAGACATTTTGTGAATGTGGGGAATGCCAGGCCTCCACCGTGGTTCGGATTCCACGTTAAACTGTAGGTCCTTCATTTCATCTCACAATCACCTACCATTACATATTAGCGTAAGTGCGTATAACCCGAATGGGTAGTAAGACGCGGTGCTAATAATAATAATAATAACTTACTAATGATATGGTGCCTAGATCCTCTACTCGTATTACCCGCATCGATGGTAACATGGTCTAATTCGTCACGATCTCCATAGAGACTTGATTGCCTGGAGTCCATAACCTAATTTAAATGACTATATACATGCTTGAAACAGCTTACTTACTATTGCCCAACAAACTAAATCATCTTCGTTTCCTAATAGCCGCAATGTACCGTTATATGTCAACCCTCTCTACTCTCTTACATTACACTAGTAGCATACTCTAAGGGTAGATTAAAAAGGTAATGGGGAAAGTGCATCTCTTTGTTTCAACCCATTAGGTCATTATCTATTTCAAACGTGTTTGAAACATGACATTCAACCCGTGTTCTCCCAAAAATATCATCAAACATACCTCAATTAGATTTGCAAGATTTTGGGTATCTCAAACTTAACTAAAATTTTATATTAATTATTTATTTATTTTAACTGAATCGTAGGCGTTTTTAAAATCCATGTATAATTTATGAAACATCATGTTGTATTCCCACTTTCTCCTAATATTTAATATTTATAACTAGTACAATGTTGGTGGTTGAAATTGGGCTCCCTATAAAAATCAGGGTTTAGCTAGTACTAAAGATAAGCCTTTAGCAATCAAGATGGCTTGGATAGTAAGGCTGTCATATCTGTTCATTACGGTTATGGCCGCATCTAAATAACATGTTATTTTAATATAAAATGACACCTAGACACGGAAATCGAACCTGGAACCTTTGGCTCACAGAGACTGACTTAAAATATGAGTAAGGAATGACTCTGAGCACGGGGCGATTCCTGGATAGCTCAGTGGTTAGGCAAGTTAAAGGTCCTGGGTTCGATTCCCGTGTCCAGATGTTATTTTTCAATCCAAAGAATACTTTAGAAATCATTAACGTAACGCTCAAATACCATAGCGCATCTGTATAAGATAAGTTTTTTTTTATAGGAACATGTGAATGCTATATAAAAATAATATTATCATGTGCCATATTATTGTCTTAGGAGGTGTGAGAATAATAGTTGGGTAGTTTTACAGCTTTTATACTAAAGAAACTTTTTCTGACCAAACAAGAATAAATATTTCTCTAGTAGATACGTTTAGTTTAATTGTCTACGTTTAGCACTCTCAATAATTCTTGAATATTTGACCATACAATTTTTATACTAAGATAAAAAGTCTTGGTAGAATTAAGGGATGTCCATGAAAAATATCCAAGCATTGTTGAGAATAATGCATGTAGAAAATTAAACTAAATATATCTAACAAATTAATGTTTGATTTAACTTGGCCCCAAAATATGTTTGTTACCAAAAACTATAAAAACACGTACCTTGGCTCGCCCTTAACTTCATCATAACTCAAGGCAAGCAAGTAACTGCCGAACAGAGAGGTCGGAGTTCAGTTCCATGTGGTGCATCAAATAAAGTATTATTCATGCATCGGTCCGCAATACTATCCGGATAGTAACATTCTTACTGACTCGTAGTTAGTGTTCTGTTGTGCGTATAGTCCTTTGTTTGATCAACCGCGTCTTACTCCCGGACCCAACTATAGGTTCTCTCCATTTTAATAACCACTAATGGGGAAGGAAGGATTAAAAATAAATACACCCGCATCTCTGTGGAGGGAGAGTGAATAGCCATTTGTGAAAATATTAGGAAATTTTGAAAAATGACACCTGAAACGCGAATCGAACCCAAGACCCTCTGTCTAGCACGCCAATACTGGGCTATCCATGATTCGTCCCATGCACAAGGTCATTCTTCACTCAAATTTTAAGACAGAGTTTGTGATGGACGTGTGGTAATCAAAGACTAACACTAAGCTAATAGGCACCACAGCAACCGGTGACCCGAGAGCCGGCTTTATGCTACAGCTAATCACAGGTTATTACAGTTAAATCAGGGGTTCTTGATTCGATTCCCGTGTTTCGAGTGTCATTTTTCAAAATGTACGACTACGATCGGCTACTTGATACGGCTTGTATTCGTAACTAATTATCCTTTCCATTTAGTAAGCTCCATTGTTTCATGTGCATTACATTATACAATCGTTAGTTTACTTCCACATTCAAGAAAAAACAGCCTCACCACACCCAGCCGGAGTTCGAACCCCGACCTCCTCGTAAACAGCAACCCAGTCAAACTGATATTCAGACCGTGTGTCCATCGATGCTGAGACGTTCATTTTAATTCAATCACGTGGTTCAAAATGTTTGTCATTGTAAGACAAACATATTTGATCAACTCATCGCCGTGATTCTAAAAATGAAATTCAAATATAATTTAATGGTTAAGAAGTAATAATAATAATAACAATAATAATAATAATTACTTGGCAGCATACATACCAGATACACCTCTTATTATATTTATAATTTATAGTATATATAATATGTTAAATATATATATGGCGGTGTAAAAACTGTTTAAGGAGTTAGAATCACATTGAACTTATCGTAGGGGTAGGGGTAGGGCAGATTAAACCCTGGCAGAGCTCACTAGAGGTAGTTTCACAAATGTTTCGCTTATTTTTTCATTCGCGCCAATTCCAAGTCCATTTTTTCTCTTGAAATAAATTGTTGGTAAACCTTATGTTTAAAAGTAATAAAAAAAACCTCCAGGATAATTATGTTTAATACAAACTCACCGCCTTAACAATGACTGGAGAATTACCCTGGACGTGAGACGAACCAAGAGCTCAAGAGTGAAACGTTGGCGTGTAAAACCAAAGGCTTTTGAGTTCAATTCCCGTATCTTGTTGTAATTTTTTTTAAACAGTTACGTTGAAATTAATTACGTTTACGTTAAGAGTGCAAGTAAAAACTTTAAACCCTTTAAATAGATATCAGTATTTGGTGTATTGAAGTAGAGCACGTCTGGTAAGAAGTGTGGACAAGTG
The DNA here is from genome assembly GCA_039000515.1 of Timema cristinae. Taxonomy (NCBI): domain Eukaryota; kingdom Metazoa; phylum Arthropoda; class Insecta; order Phasmatodea; family Timematidae; genus Timema; species Timema cristinae. The sequence continues at coordinate 17,521,329 of JBCFYV010000935.1, forward strand.
TCCGGTCCCACAGAGGGGGAGGGGAGGGAGGGGAAGGTGATGAAGAGGGAACACCAGGGAGGGAAGTGATGAAGAGGGAACACCCCAGTGAAGGGGGATATATAGTGTGTCACACACACAGTTGTGATCAATACAACCCCCTCACCCTCCCGCGGCTTGGATTGAGACTTCACACACACGCTCCCTCTCGAAACAAAGATTTCCAACCCGTACAGGAGACCCGCGGCGGGCTCGAGAATACCTTTCCTCACCGCTCAACGAAATATTTGTTTTAATGTACCTCGCTTATTGCTACCCTTCAGGGTTAACCACAAGTTCACCATAGAGGGGTAGGGATGAGACAAAGTAGAGTTTACCAGGAGGGAAAGTGATAACACAATATAGGAGAAACCAGCCAATTGGGAGTCGAACTCCGAACTCACCATCACCCTCAATACAGATTATGGAGAGAGTGACGCCTTAGACCATTCTACCGACAATGCGGGGAACAGGAAGATAATTGATACGATCGTCCTTTGTTTGATTCCATGAGCCGTTCATTCGACTTACAATCCAGCAGAAACAATTGAAGCGCAAGTCTTTTATTATCGCATATATACCCTGATTCTGGTGGGAAGAACAGTTTTAGAAAATACAAACATGTAGATTCAGGTATGAGGAATAGTGTTAGAAAATGCAAACATGTAGATTCAGGTAGGAGGAACAGTTTTAGAAAATACAAACATGTAGATTCAGGTAGAAGGAATAATGTTAGAAAATACAAACATGTAGATTCAGGTATGAGGAATAGTGTTAGAAAATGCAAACATGTAGATTCAGGTAGGAGGAACAGTTTTAGAAAATACAAACATGTAGATTCAGGTAGGAGGAATAATGTTAGAAAATACAAACATGTAGATTCAAGTATGAGGAATAGTGTTAGAAAATGCAAACATGTAGATTCAGGTATGAGGAATAGTGTTAGAAAATACAAACATGTAGATTCAGGTATGAGGAATAGTGTTAGAAAATTCAAACATGTAGATTCAGGTAGGAGGAACAGTGTTAGAAAAAACAAACATGTAGATTCAGGTAGGAGGAATAATGTTAGAAAATACAAACATGTAGATTCAGGTATGAGGAATAGTGTTAGAAAATGCAAACATGTAGATTCAGGTAGGAGGAACAGTTTTAGAAAATACAAACATGTAGATTCAGGTAGAAGGAATAGTGTTAGAAAATACAAACATGTAGATTCAGGTAGGAGGAATAATGTTAGAAAATACAAACATGTAGATTCAAGTATGAGGAATAGTGTTAGAAAATGCAAACATGTAGATTCAGGTATGAGGAATAGTGTTAGAAAATACAAACATGTAGATTCAGGTATGAGGAATAGTGTTAGAAAATTCAAACATGTAGATTCAGGTAGGAGGAACAGTGTTAGAAAAAACAAACATGTAGATTCAGGTAGGAGGAATAATGTTAGAAAATACAAACATGTAGATTCAGGTATGAGGAATAGTGTTAGAAAATGCAAACATGTAGATTCAGGTAGGAGGAACAGTTTTAGAAAATACAAACATGTAGATTCAGGTAGAAGGAATAGTGTTAGAAAATACAAACATGTAGATTCAGGTAGGAGGAATAGTGTTAGAAAACACAAACATGTAGATTCAGGTATGAGGAATAGTGTTATAAAATGCAAACATGTAGATTCAGGTATGAGGAATAGTGTTAGAAAATGCAAACATGTAGATTCAGGTAGGAGGAACAGTTTTAGAAAATACAAACATGTATATTCAGGTAGGAGGAACAGTTTTAGAAAATACAAACATGTAGATTCAGGTAGGAGGAACAGTGTTAGAAAATAGATAGTTTTTTGAGGTCAGCATTGATAATAACTTTTTCTTAAATGTAACTGAATGTTGTAGGCGAATGATTGAAAAAGATCAACATTAAGAGTTTTAATATTAAAAGAGCATGTATGACTCGGTGTATGGAATTTGTTTAAGCGAAGTGAGTATGTATTTGTGTATATATGTATGTACTTAATTAATAATGTCATTTTATAGGTATTGATAATATCGATCAAAAGTTAAAGACGTAAATGACATTACTTGAGGTATGGATATAGGCTATTATATTAAAATAGTTTTACTAAGTTTGTGACTGCCATTTACTGTTCTTCAAAACAAAACGTTTCTATTTTGTAAACACATACGCATGAACACAACCGAATTCGATTTGTATGACGCCATCAACCGCTCTTATTTCAACTGGTTTGTCATATTAATTTATGAAGAGAACGCAGCCTTTTATAATGCATTTTAAGTGAACCAGAGACGCCGCTTTTACAAAAAAATTAAGGTACAAATGGCCATTTTCATAAATTAGTGTTTTAATAATGTAAAAACTGTAAAAAAAAATTGTTGTGAAAGTTTTGACCGCCAACAGTGACAAAAGCTCAAAAACAGAATATGGTCTTTCAGATAAAATGGTTTGGCGTAAGGATACATGAGAGCTGCACTGATAACTTTTCTTAACTGTTGCTTACAGCCCCTCCTACGCTGGATAGACTTTACTTGTGACTGTCGGATCTTTGTTTAAGTGTGTACTTTATGAATTACTGTTACATTTCAACTATCATCTTAATTCATTTATATCTCATGAATTAAACCATTAAAATATGGTACTAAACCATATGGCCTGAACTATATAATATGGTCAAGTTGTACTCTTCCATCAAAACATTCACGTATTGAAAAAACCGCTTCGGGGGCCAAATGGTCTAAGGCACTACTCTCGCAATAGGCTGTGTCGGGAAGATTCACACAAACGCGAGTACACTTCCTCTAAATCCAACCTGCCACACCCTAGCCCATTAGTGTAATTAGTAGATAAGCGTTTAATACGAATGGATAATAAGATGCGGCGCTTAAAAAAAAAGAAGTATTTAAAGCAAGATCTATTGGAGCGCCTGAACTTGATTGCGTCCACAGCCCGCAGTACTGACGTGTGACTCTGAAGGTATTCAGGCGTCGATTTTTTTTTTTTTACAAGTTTTGATTTTAAATTTACCACCCGGGCAGTCATCGAGTCCGAGTACCCTGCTTGTACACGGCTCGAGCCGCATGACAACAACCAATCGATTGTATCGAAGTAAGCAACATTGCAGTATGCATACAGAGTACCGTAATGATATTTTAAAATATTTGTTACTAGTTGAAATACCCTGCGTGACCCAGGAAAAATATTTTTAGTTTAGTAATCGTACGTGAAAGGTAACTTTGAATTTTAAAACTCTGGCATCAAAGTGCATATGATCATGGACAGGTGCTATTAATTATTTTTTTTAACATCTGCATGCGGTAAGTATTTTGTTAGAGCGAAATTTTAAAATTCTTTACTTGAGCTTGTTAACTGTGTAAACCCTTTATAAGAGAAAGTTCATCGCAAGTTTCTGGTAGCGAAGAAAATTATTCGACAGTTACATAAGTTTGTAACCATACGTCAAGCTATGATATGTGGATATAGTATTTTATAAATAATATTCATACCGATAAAATAACACTTATAATACAGTAAATTGGTATCAATTTTGGGCTCATAAAATAGATTAGTATTTTCTAAATGCCCTTTTCATGAGGATTGGATTTTAGTAAAGCTAGCTGATGAGGTGCCATTAAGATAATATTATCTAAAATTGTAATTTTAATTGAGTATAACTCTTTCTGAGCACGTGAACTCTAATCTAGATTACCCTGTCCCTCTTCTCCAATCCCATTCCTCCATACATAAACAAACCAAGCTATTTTGTATACTTAACAGTGATTTGAAGATAAATATAAATTAAATAAATAAATAGTAGACACACTCGCACAAACTTTTTCATATAGTGTATTATAGTTTGAGATTTTTTTCATAAATAGGATCTAGGCAAGCAATATATATGAACAATCAAAATTGTTCATATATTTTTAACCAATCTGAAATTTTCAAAACTCAGTTATTTGATCAATAATTTAAACAATTATTTTTGATTTGTAACATAAAAAATATTCTTCTTTCTTATCAAGAAAACCAATTTCCAGATATATAATTTGAACCAGATATTCAAGGAGATGTCAAAAAAATCTCAAATTTTCTCAAATTTGTCATAAGTAAACTACCTTTAAATCAATTGATTGTAGAAAAATAAACATACATTATTTTTTATCATGTAAAATAAATCTTAGGTACCAATTTTGAACAAAATCATAAACACTATTTTCAAAAAAATCTCAAATTTTTCAAATATTAGTCATCATGAGCTATGATAATATAATATTTTTTAATCAAATAAAATCTATAACATTATATATATATATATATATATATATATATATATATATATATATATATATATATATATAGCCTATTTATAAACCTTAACAAATACCAAAATTGAGCCAAATAGTTGCTATTTTAGGGTATATCTAAACTTTGAAAAAACACCGTAAGTAAACTAATCTTGAACTCTTTTTTTTTTCAAAAAACAAGCATACTTTTTAATTTGTCATGTCAAACCCTTCCCAGATATACTTACATTTTAAACAAAATAGCCAAATTGAAAATAAGGAAAGAAAACTTAAATGTTACAATCAGAAGTAACTTAATATTTTATGTAACAACTTTGCGTTTTTAAAGTTGTTAAGAAAATATTAAGTTACTTCTGATTGTAACATTTAAGTTTTCTTTCCTTGTTTTCAATTCAAAATTCTTCTTATTACAAATTAACGATTTAAAAAAAAAAATGGTTAAAGCCAAAATCCATCAAACCGTTTCAGATCTGTTGCCAGGAAGAGACAGAATTTTAATATCAACAGTTTTGGGTTCAGGAGCATAAAAAACGTAAGTATTTATCATAATCTCAAGTTAGAAAATTTTCACAAATACAATACTTTCTCAATAGATGAAAAAGTAAAAATATGCTTCAAATACTTTTTATATTGGCATTTAAAACTTAATTATAACAAAACAAAATTCAGCAAGATATGAACCACAACTAAAAGGGTAATAATAAAGTTTTATAGTTTTTAAGTATCTATCTGTTTTTTTTTGTTTTTAAGATTAAGGGTAGCGTATAGAAATCTGTTTAGCTCTGAGACTGAGTTGCTCTTCCCGTTGCCAGTGTCAAGAAGCGCTTAGGGCGGGAGGTCTGGAATGACAAACGTTGGTGTTGTTAGACCCAGAGGCGGAATGTAAATACACGAGTCTAGGGATATACATAATACACACCAGCTCGCAACTCACACAGGAGGAAAGTTGGGGAGGCAAATAAACAATACCCGAGGCCACTAACTTGCTCCCAACTACACCGCTGCCCTTCTCCTACATTTTTATCGATCCTCGTACGCCCGAGATTAGGGTTGTATGTCTTGAGGAACACGCAGGGTACACAGACTAGTCGAAGATGGCGCTCAATTCCATGCAGGTGGTCTTGTCTAGTGAAAAACATCCACCCCCGCTTTCACAACCAATTCGGGTTACATGACTACTGTATTTGGGTAATTTCGTGTCAAGTGATCCCATGGAAAAAAACAAACAAAAAACAACGTGATCTCATGAAGAAACTTTCCACATATATAATGTCATGTGAGATTTTTTTTTCCGACTTCTTAGCTTAATCAGAAATGTGTTTTTATAGTGAGCTAAAGGTCCTGGTTTCGATTACCGGTATGGCCGAAAAATTTATCACTGGTGAAATGTTGATTTACCCTTTCACAGTGATGAATTAACGGTCGGTGACTGGTTGTTGTGCCTGTCCTAATATTAAGTAAGTTAGATTATAAGGCATAGGAAGCTACGAAAGGCCTAGCAAACCGGTAGTAGAAAATTTCTGGTTTGAATAAAAGAGTGACCCAGACCACAGGCTGGAAACAGTAATGGATTTAATAAAAAAAAAAAGTGTGATTTTTGTCAAATTTTCAAAAAATCCTATTTTTGAGAAATTCAAAATTAAATATTTTATGGCATGACCTTAAAATTAAAAACTGTCCAAACATATTGGTGTTTTGTATCATGTGGAAGCTTATGAAATAAGCTACAAATCCTCCCAAGCCTTCTATCTCATTTCTAGCTTGAGTAATCATTTATTTTATAACTGTGTGTCAAAGGAAAATTGCGATCTCTTTTAGATTTCAGAGGCTTGTAACTTAAAAATTACAGCAAATGGAAATATGAAAATTTTGATTGTTTATTATCTCTAAGGGTAAATTTGGTGAGCAAAATTTTAAATAAAATCCAAATGGTTAAGTTTCAAAAGTGTTAACAAATTTTGAACCAATAGGATGAAATGACCCATATAATATTAATGCACTAATACTAGCTTCAGTGGCCACATGGTATGAGGCGTCAGTCTCGACATTAACTAGACTGCCGATGAAAGGACGATCTAGGTTATAATGCCTGTCGGTTGACCTGATGGTGGCTTTTTACACTATCCCTACACTCAAATGAGGGTTCACTTCATGTCCACTAACACATTAACACATGCGCGTATATCATAAACGGAAATACGCGGTGGTAAAATAAATAAATACGCTAGTGTAGTAGAGATGCTGGAGATATAATTTAAAGACAATTTACACGTATTTATGTGAAGGGAGGGTGGGAAACCATCTGGTTAACAAAAAAACTCCTCTGTTCCCCCAGTAGGGATTCGGACCCAGACCTCCACATCACCGACTGATCAGATTAAATGAGCTTGTCATTTAAACCGCATGCCCAACGGTGAGGGTACGGTAAATTTAAAATAAATAATAGTGAAGGGAATGTATTTGTAAGGGCTTTGATTATAATTTTTAATAATGGAAATATCTGGTAAACAGAAGACAGGGGTTTTTTGAGTGAAAAGATCACTAAAATCGCTGTTATTTCATTATTGTGAGACTAATTCAGCTGATTATGTTTCTGGTGCTAATGTTTGTAAAAAATAAACTGAAGGGATAACTTTTAAACTTAAGATATCTCGAATGGGTTCGTCCTATTTAAAGAGGCTGTCGTCTTAACTGCGAACAGTCCAAATTGCGGACACGTGAGTACCTGGAGAGGATTATCTGCTTTATACAAAAGGAGGAGTCTAGATTGCGGACAGGTGGGTACCTGGAGAAGATTATCTGCTTTATACAAAAGGAGGAGTCCAGATTGCGGACAGGTGGGTACCTGGAGAGGATTATCTGCTTTATACAAAAGGAGGAGTCTAGATTGCGGACAGGTGGGTACCTAGAGAGGATTATCTGCTGTATACAAAAGGAGGAGTCTAGATTGCGGACAGGTGGGTACCTGGAGAGGATTATCTGCTTTATACAAAAGGAGGAGTCCAGATTGCGGACAGATGGGTACCTGGAGAGGATTATCTGCTTTATACAAAAAGAGGAGTCCAAATTGCGGACACGTGAGTACCTGGAGAGGATTATCTGCTTTATACAAAAGGAGGAGTCTAGATTGCGGACAGGTGGGTACCTGGAGAAGATTATCTGCTTTATACAAAAGGAGGAGTCCAGATTGCGGACAGGTGGGTACCTAGAGAGGATTATCTGCTTTATACAAAAGGAGGAGTCCAGATTGCGGACAGGTGAGTACCTGGAGAGGATTATCTGCTTTATACAAAAGGAGGAGTCCAGATTCCGGACAGGTGGGTACCTGGAGAGGATTATCTGCTTTATACAAAAGGAGGAGTCTAGATTGCGGACATGTGGGTACCTGGAGAAGATTATTTGCCTTAAACACAAGGAGGAGTCTAGATTGCGGACAGGTGGGTACCTAGAGAGGATTATCTGCTTTATACAAAAGGAGGAGTCTAGATTGCGGACAGGTGGGTACCTAGAGAGGATTATCTGCTTTATACAAAAGAAGGAGTCCAGATTGCGGACAGGTGGGTACCTGGAGAGGATTATCTGCTTTATACTAAAGGAGGAGTCTAGATTGCGGACAGGTGGGTACCTGGAGAGGATTATCTGCTTTATACAAAAGGAGGAGTCTAGATTGCGGACAGGTGGGTACCTGGAGAGGATTATCTGCTTTATACAAAAGGAGGAGTCTAGATTGCGGACAGGTGGGTACCTGGAGAGGATTATCTGCTTTATACAAAAGGAGGAGTCTAGATTGCGGACATGTGGGTACCTGGAGAAGATTATCTGCTGTATACAAAAGGAGGAGTCTAGATTGCGGACAGGTGGGTACCTGGAGAGGATTATCTGCTTTATACAAAAGGAGGAGTCTAGATTGCGGACAGGTGGGTACCTGGAGAGGATTATCTGATTTATACAAAAGGAGGAGTCTAGATTGCGGACAGGTGGGTACCTAGAGAGGATTATCTGCTTTATACAAAAGGAGGAGTCTAGATTGCGGACAGGTGGGTACCTAGAGAGGATTATCTGCTTTATACAAAAGGAGGAGTCTAGATTGCGGACAGGTGGGTACCTAGAGAGGATTATCTGCTGTATACAAAAGGAGGAGTCTAGATTGCGGACAGGTGGGTACCTGGAGAGGATTATCTGCTTTATACAAAAGGAGGAGTCCAGATTGTGGACAGGTGGGTACCTGGAGAGGATTATCTGCTTTATACAAAAAGAGGAGTCCAAATTGCGGACAGGTGGGTACCTGGAGAGGATTATCTGCTTTATACAAAAGGAGGAGTCTAGATTGCGGACATGTGGGTACCTGGAGAAGATTATTTGCCTTAAACACAAGGAGGAGTCTAGATTGCGGACAGGTGGGTACCTAGAGAGGATTATCTGCTTTATACAAAAGGAGGAGTCTAGATTGCGGACAGGTGGGTACCTAGAGAGGATTATCTGCTTTATACAAAAGGAGGAGTCCAGATTGCGGACAGGTGAGTACCTGGAGAGGATTATCTGCTTTATACAAAAGGAGGAGTCCAGATTCCGGACAGGTGGGTACCTGGAGAGGATTATCTGCTTTATACAAAAGGAGGAGTCTAGATTGCGGACAGGTGGGTACCTAGAGAGGATTATCTGCTTTATACAAAAGGAGGAGTCTAGATTGCGGACAGGTGGGTACCTAGAGAGGATTATCTGCTTTATACAAAAGGAGGAGGAGCTGCTCTTTGACTTGTTTGCAATCTGAACAAGTTTTGCCCTGTTCGCAATGAGGAGGCAAATTTTTACAAGTTGGGAAATTATCCGTCTCACATAGCTAATTTTGCCTTAACATCCAGTGGTTAATATGATTAACTAAGCATGCTATTTATTTTCACATATACTAATAAACATTTGTCAAAAAGTGATATAATAATTAACTCAATAACTTTATTTTCAAGTTTTAAAATATAATATATTTCTTTTATCTCCTTTGACTTGCTGGATAATTACCTTCATTTACTAACCTAGTTATCATTTATATATATGATTATGAATTATACAATTATATAATTAGTTTAAGATATTTAATCTTATTAAAACAAACTTCATTACATGTATCAGGTGTTCAGTATTCTCTTTTCAATAGTTGAAACAGAGCTTCTGTACTCCTAGAGGCTCCCAATGTACACCTTGTTTACCCTGAAAGGTAGTAATCTTTCCTTGAAGGGTTACACTATGGTGCAGTTTATAAGATAGAACCCTTCTGTGTTTTTTTCATCACCACATCTTACTACCTGTTCAGTTTATACACGTATCTAATTACTCTAGTGAGATAGGAATTAGGAAGAAAACATTTTAGAGGTAGTCTAACCACATTTGCTTGGAGGATGGGAAACCATTTAGGAAAAACCATTCTTAGTAACCCGACCGGGATTCGATCCCGATCTCATCCTCATCAGCAGACCAATCTAACACGAAAGTGACGCCTTTAATAGAACTTTATCCAGTGAAGTGAGTGACCATAATATAATCGGTCAAGGTAAGAATGCTACCTTTCAAGGTAACCGGAGTGTACCGTTATTATTAACTACCCTCTTAAGCCCTACTCCCTTATATCAAGTCATTAATAATACTTGTGTCGCACGTACAAATAAAAGACAACTGTTGAGATGGCACACCCTTTCGAAGATGAGAACACAAGGCAAAGTGGCGAGAAGTGGGTGCTTTGTATTCATCACTTTGATAGTATTGTTCAGGAAATATTCTTTAAGGTCCACACTAAAATGTCAATATCAGCGATTTAGGGAAAACGTTTATGGGCACAAGAAAAAATGATCAGCCCCGTTTCTTTTAGGATAAGAGATTTGGATAAACCGGGAAATGTAACGTTTCCTGAAAAACAAACTACAAAAGCTTTTACTATTTTGTTTAAAACGCGAATCAACGAAAGTGTTATTGGGACAACTATAAAAACAAATATTATCTATCTCGATTGTTAATATTCCAGCAAGACGTGGTATTTCCATCACGCTGCATGTGCATTCTCTTAGCATTGAGTTAAACGGTTAATCAATGCCTATTGTGTTTGAAATGTTAGATAAACTTCACAAAAATAAATGTTCTTTCAAATGAAGCTCTGTGGAATTTCACGACAGTTTTGATAAAATTAATATGATGAAACTTTAACGATTCATCAAAGATATTTTATATAACAGTATAATTATGTTTATTAATTTTTTATAAAACATTTACATTATAGAAAATACGTTAGGGATATTATCAAAGATAATTATAACATTTGAAAGTTTAACTTGTACATGCAGAACCGTTAACAATTTAAGGGGACCACTTGGGCCTAACCCGACCATGTTAACGTTTGTACCTTTTTCTCAGGAACATTTAATGATATCAACTTGGTATTTTTTCCTATTAATAGCTTATACCTTTTTACATAAGCAAACTTAAAGTTTTAGTGTATTACATTTTTAATACATATATATATTATTTAATTTTTTCAAGATATTTGAATTATTTAAGTTCCAGCTATACAAGGTCTTTAGGTTTACAAGCATAACAAATTTCGAGGTTGTCTGTCTTATAGTTCCTGAGAAAATGGAACAAGTTGAAAAATTGATTTTTGTAAAACGAAGAAAAATTAAAAAGTGCGTGCAAATTAGTTGGTATTACCTTCTAGTACAATCCTGCTGCATATGATGGCTCTTGGCCTTCTTCCTCCTCAAAATGATCTCCTATTCTTCATTTTAACAAATGTTTGTCTTCTAATCTTCTTATCCAGCTCTTTTTGAGCTTTTTCAGTATCCGCTATTCGCCGCCTATCCAGCGCCTTCATCGTTTTCATAAGATGTTTTCCAGCCCTCAGTCCAATTTCCATGAATATCATCCATTTACCAATATGGCCATCATTGAATATTGTCACTGCCTCATAAACACCAAAGTTCAAGGTATTCAGTCTAAAAAAGTTTTTTTTTGAACATAGGTCCAAATGACATTATTTAGGGATTCATTTACATTTCAGGTTTTGCCATAAACACATTTTTCCAATAATTCTGGCTTTGCAAGGTCTTGAAAGATGGGTTTGATGAAGCTCATTACATTAACAAGTGAATGAGAGTGTGCTGAGTGATCAAAATTTCTTTTTTCAAACTTTGCTAGGTTGAACTTGCACCAAGTTGTTTCATCACTTGGGCACAAGGCATGTTGTGGCGTTTCATTCGATGACAAGACGTGGAAGTATTCGGCCCATATGACTACTTTCATATCTTTTACAGATTTAGTATTCCTCCTAATAGCTAATCCTTAGAAGGCTTGTAGTTTTAGGATTGTAGCATCAGTTAGTCAATTTATTCCGCCAAGTGGAGTACCATAAGGAAGTTTTTTAGTCTTGGATTTTAGAGTTCGTAATCTTGTCCCATTCTTTTCTGTATATGGCCTATACACGCAATTTTTTTTAAATTTTTACATCAGGTCCATATGGTTTACTCTCACACACTTACAATGTGCGTTGGTGTCACCAACTCCTAAATATTCAATGTACCGTGCATTGTGGGTTGGCAGGGATCGTTCAAATATCTTCACCGCTCCGGCTACCTCCATAGCTCCCACTTGATCCATAGAAGTTTGCAGAGCATTCTTGTTCATGGATGTTATTTAATTTACTGCTACATGTGCAAAATTTATAAAGTATTTCTATATCCAAAACCTTTCCTGTGTCCAGGGACGTGGCAGATACTATTCCATTGAGAAACGTATGACCACGCTTCTGCCACGACCCATCTATAGCGACCGATAAATCTCTACACCCGTTATTTTTGAAAATTCTTCATCAACAGCTTTATTCATAGATTGTTTGGCAACAGATTCTGATTTAAAAGCTAAAAATTGTTCATAAGCATGATACAGGTTTACTGGAGGGCTAATATTCATAATCCCCAAAGTTTCTCGGCCGCCGCTCTGCCTTTACCGATAGCACCAGCCTAATATTTACATCATGCAGTTTTTTTTAACGAATCATCTACTCTAATTTATATCTCCTCACAGTTATTAGTAACATCATTGTGGTTGCAAGACACACATTGCGAAATTATCTGACAAGCCAATCCAGCTATTTGTTTCTTATTTAATAGTAAACTGCAGTGACAAATTTTGCATACTGCAACACTGTCTAATGTTGCCTCTAGACTTTTCGAATCAATGATTCTGTATTCAAAATCTTCTTCCTGGTCATCTATACTTATAAAATAACATGTCCTGATTGACTGACTGACTGATTCATCATCGCCGAGCGCAAACTATAAAGCCTACAAGCATGAAATTCGGACTGTATATTCATTTTGTTATCTAGGCACCCACTAAGAAAGGATTTTAGAAAATTCCACCCCAAAGGGGTCAAAAAAGGGGATGATAATATGTATGAAAGTCCGTCATTTTGAAAGTTACATAAACAAAATTTTGTATTTCGGTTATTGGCGTAAAACAAATAAATAAGTGTTTCAGGAATTTTGGAAATTTTATTTAAAAAGGGACGAAAAAGGGGGTGAAAGTTTGTATCGGACTGACTGACTGATTCATCATCGCCGAGCGCAAACTGTCAAGGCTACAAGCATGAAATTCGGACTGTATATTAATTTTGTTATGTAGGCACCCACTAAGAAAGGATTTTAGATAATTCCACCCCAAAGGGGTCAAAAAAGGGGATGATAATATGTATGAAAGTCCGTCATTTTGAAAGTTACATAAACAAAATTTTGTATTTCGGTTATTGACGTAAAACAAATAAATAAGTGTTTCAGGAATTTTGGAAATTTTATTTAAAAAGGGGATGAAAAGGGGGGTGAAAGTTTGTATCGGACTTGCATTATTTTTGATCTGAGGTCAAGTTATGGTCATCAACGTAACGTAATATTTTAAATTAATCTGTAAATACATATGTATATTTTCGTATTTGTATATAATCAACTTCCACGCGAGCAAAGCCGCGGGCAACAGCTATCTAGTATAATAATAAAGATGGACTTACTTTATGTTGAGAAGAAGAGGAGGTAGGCCTGGGACTACATGAAGCTTCAAGGTTAGGCCTAGATCCAGATCCAGATAATTGTTCAATATCTGGAGTACATACTCTTTCTTTTGGTGTAACTTTCGTTTCCTAATAATCCGTTTCCTTCTTGTTATTTTGATAAATTAATAACTCACTTTATAAAATGTATCATTAAAACACAATCAATGCACTAAACCTTCAATAAAGCAAAGTAAAAGCAGACCACAACAAATATTATAACAAAAAACAGCTGGTATGGAGCTAGAAACTGCCAATAGGATGTTACAGGTTAGCAAACATAAAATAAAAATTCCAGAGTAATGTAAGAATTATTGTTATGATATAAAATGTGATACTATACTAGATAGATAGAAAAATCAGAATAAGGACAAAATTTCTTTGGAACATGGGTTAGCATTTTTTTTCCCAGGTACTTCACATTATGATATAATTAATAATGATTTGTATACCGATTTAAAGGGGACATTCCATACAATCATAATCATTATTATTATTATTATTATTATTAGCACTGCGTCTTACTACCCGTTCGGGTTATACGCTCTTATGCTAATGTGTAATGGTAGGGTGATTGTGAGATGAAATGAAGGACCTACAGTTTAACGTGGAATCCGAACAACGGTGGAGGCCTGGCATTCCCCACATTCACAAGATGTCTTGTCAGAGGTGAAGGAAGGGTTTGGTAATCAGATAAATCTTTGCCGGGACCGGGGATTGAACCCCGGCCGTCAGCATAGAAGTCTGACACCTTACCCCTAGACCACCAGGTCACCTACAATCATAATCAATAATAAAAAAAAATTGTGCCCAAGTGGTCCCCTTAATGATAAAGTATGAACAACATGTTTATTATAGTTAACCTACGTGCTCGCCTCAGAACCCAATGTTCGTGGTTCAAACCTAGAGATGTGAGACAGAAAATTTCCAATTATTATTTCTGTAAAATAATTTCAATTGATTAAATGGCTAATAATAATAATAGTAATAATAATTAGTGATAGTGATATTATTCGTAAAAAAAAATCTGCTTCGGTGGTCTAACGCACTGCTCTCGCAATATACTAGTTTGCTAATGACAGAGAGATCGGAGTTTGATCCCAGTCGGGTAAACCAAGACTGGTTTTCTTAAATGGTTTTACACTCAATACACGCAAATGCAGATGTAATTCCTCTAAGTTGAAACTTCCTCATCCCTAACACATAAGCGTATAAGTCAAACGGGTAGTAAGACGCGGTGCTAAAAATATTTAGTATAGAAATAAATTCATGTGAGCTTTTGTAGACACGTTATGTTCATAAATCATACGTCAATTTTTTATCATTAATAAGTTAGTTAAAATATTTTTAAGGTTGTCATGACAGTTGTCTCCCCCTCCCCCCCATCCTCCATGATTCCTACCTACCTCACCACATACCCAATTCCCGCTAGCCTTTCTTTTAACACACTTGTCTCTTAGCACACTATATTGTGAAGTATAATGCATGGGCTCAAAGTCTCACCTCTACAATTTAACCCTTCCACTACAAGCCGCCACTGAAAAAAAAATTCATCTCTATTCAAACCCAGCCGGGGTCGAAGGATTTTTCCTGAGTGATTAAAAATCCGTAGCACAATTTCAATCTGAGGGGAAGTAAAGCCATCGGTCCAATGTCGATTGTGATATGTAAAAAAAAAAACCTGGAAGAAATGTGAAAATACCTTTACCGGCAAAACTGGTAAACCCTTTCAATCTCGCTCATATAAATTCTCGTGTGTTGCTATAGTCAGTCGGTTCAGAAAGTGCAGGTTAAATAGCTCAAATAAAAGATAGATATATATATATATATATATATAAGATATGGCACAAACCCCAAACTATAGCTATAGAATAGGTGGATGCTTTCCCTTAGCTATTATTATTATTATTATTATTATTATTATTATTATTATTATTATTATTATTATTAGCACCGCGTCTTACTACCCATTCGGGTTGTACGCACTTACGCTAATGTGTAATGGTAGGGTGATTGTGAGATGAAATGAAGGACCTACAGTTTAACGTGGAATCCGAACCACGGTGGAGGCCTGGCATTCCTCCACATTCACAAGATGTCTTGTCATAGGTGAAGGAAGGGTTTGGTAATCAGATAAATCTGTGCCGGGACCGAGGATTGAACCCCGGCTGCTTTCCCTTAGCTAATGTTGCACCTTTGGTGACAACACTTGTATACGTTTTAAGGTATATTAATTAGTGTGTTTTGACATGATTGACATTCAATTTTATAATCACATTTAAACTGTAAAAACCTTTAAAAAAATGTGATATAAAGTATATCAAAGTCGGTGTCAATTCTATAATCAAATATCTTATAAAATAAATATTTTACTTTTATAAAAGAGGTAATACCGCTATTAGTGTCAGGGGTTGGGGGTTGGGAGTCATTCTGATTTTAAAAATGTTTCTTGATCCGAGGGACAAGGCCCCCGAACATGATTCGACCTCTAGAGTCTCTGAGCCGTGGTGTAAATACCGAGGCGTTCATGAGTAACAAACAACCAGCCATAACCTAAAAGCTAGTACATATTTCACCGACACGGTATGAGAGGCAAAGGGAGATAGCCGTTTAATGGGCCGGCGTAAAACGAGTTACGGTCAAACACTACAACAAACCGTAGTAAAATGTCGTCGGGGGAAAATGACATCTTATTTTAGCAAAACTAAAAAGAAAAGAGGCGACCTTAAATAACATGTGCTAAGCTCCACGATCCGTCCGGGTATAGTTGCACTAATAGGTAGGTATAAAAAGGTACATTTAGAGGAAATGTGCCAGCATATACGTAGACGGTAAGTGTGAATCGCTCTGAGAAAAAAATATCCTCAGTACAACCAGCCGGGATTTAAACTTTGTCCTCCTTGTCACCACCAACACAGGTAACATTTAGACCACGTGTCCACCAGTGCGGGTTACACCTAAGCTCAGTCGGTAAGTAGCACATTCATCTACTTTTATATGGATCGTGGGATCAATTACCAACAAGGCCGACAATTTAGCATTGATGAAAGTGATGATTCCTCTTTCACAGTGATAGATTGAAGGCCGGTAGAATTGTTTCGGCTCTAGTCAGAGATACAGACGGTATCGTGAAAACCCCTTTTTCTGTTTCAGGAGGTCATGAAACCTCTACATTTAGCAAAATCTCGAATTCCATTTTGTTTACGATCACAATACTTTCCTCTCAGAGGGGTCGAGAGAAATTAATATTATGTTGGTACAGTAGGATCGAAGTTGGTTAATTCGAATAGTTATATAATTCGAACCCAACATTAATCCCCACGAAATTCTTATTAAAATAAATGGTAAAAAAAAACAACATTTAGTTCAAATTTTAGAAGGAAATATTTGAAGAGTTCGAAGTTTATACAGTGTATTGTTAATTTTTTCGAGTTTCTACTCGCTTCAAACCCAACTTAACAATCTCAACTGAGACCAAGAATCCCAGGAATGTCAAATACACAAGAGTTATTGACTCATAGTAAAAGAGAAAGCGGGGAATTTCGCACCAGCTGCGAGCGCTTTTCCTAGAATAAGTGATGGTTTGGCTCTGCTTTAATAGCTTTTGTGTGACAATGCCATCACGTGACGCCCAGCATGGAAGGAGTAAGGTTTATGTTGCTCGTCCTAATCTGACACCTTTGTCTCTCAGTGAAAGTTGCTCATTGTCTTCTGACAAGTGTAAATTGCGGTGTTTTTACGATGTCTAAGCGTGAAACCTACACAAGTTCAAACTTAGCCAAGAAGGTTGAAGTGATTAGAGAAGTGGAAAAGGGAGCGAAAAAAGAAGGGTGATATCGCAAAAGAATATGGAATACAGCCGATGACCTCATTTAAGTGCAAAAACTGAAAACCTCTGAATTTTTTTATAGAGTAAGTTAATTTTTACAACGTTTCATTTTGAGTTTTTTTAAATTTATTGTGTATAAACAGTTTGGATACCCATTGGGTAATTCGAATTTTTGGATATTTCAATTTTTTAAATATATCCCTTGGGCTTCGAATTAAAAAGGTTCTACTGTATCTCTAAAAGGTTCTCCAAATGTCATTTCGTAATAAAATCAAGGTTACTTTCACAAAATGAATTAACGACCGAGGGAATGGGTGTTTTTTGTGTGCTATAAAAATTGTATTTATTTATTTTGACTATTTAAGCTGAAGTTTCTGAACTGAATGATTACATCATCCCATTACTTATAAACCAAAATAATTCTATAATAGACACGACACCTAGTCATCCTGCCGTTAATTCATCAGTGTGAAAGTGGAAGACCCAGTTTCACCAATGACAAATGTATCGGTCATGCCGGAAATAGAACTCGGGACCTTCTTTAGTTCACTAAAATATAAAATAAAACTCACGTCTAACTAAGGTATGGTGGCAGACTTATAGCTAGTGTTAAATTAGTGTTAATTTAGTTTGTAAGTCATCGTGTTGGTATAATTATTTGGTTCATAAAATGCATGTTTTAGTGATAAAAATGCATATTTGTAAAAACTTGAATGAATCTTGACAATGAACCGAAATGTTTCTGGGACATTTTCAATGTTTATTTTAATCCACGACACCATTTTTCAGTAACCCCGCATCACACTTTCACTCAACCCGGATTGGACCATAAAAAGCCAACTTTAACTAAGCAGAGAGTGGAAAAGAAGGGTAATGGGAAGGGACGGCGCAAGACAAATCCTCGGCTCATGAAAAATGGTCCGAAACTGTATAAAACCAGTAATCCCAGATGGGTGACGTCACAGCCTCAACGCTATAGACGTATCATTGACGCACTCTAAAAAATATTCGCGCTCATGTCACAACGGCCACAAAGCGGTTAAAGTCGGAGTTCGAGTCCCAGCTGGATACACTAGAGATTATTGGCTCATCCCCTCCTTCTATCCGTATCCCATTAGATTAAGTCGTTAATAGTCCTTGTATTGAAAGTAATTATATAATTCAAACCCTGAGATACTAAATATATCAAACTTTATTTTAACTAGGCATACAACATTTAAGACTGGAGAATAATATGGGCGATTGCATCAAACAAAACTAGCCCTGGAGGGTTTGTCAAGAGTGCACAGACTTGATAGGATAGGCTGAAAAGTCCCGTGCGGTATGCACGTCTAAGGTTTTTGCCTATCTACACCGGGGAAATTTCAAAAGGTATTTTTCATAAGGGATAGTCCTCTGTCCAGTGCTTCTCATAAGTGGGAATATATAGCTCAGCCCATAAACCAGAAAATACGGGCAACAACCATAATTTACAATCATCAGTCAAAATAAGCTGTTCAGATTGAAATAAAGCCATATATTTGTATTTCGCATGAAAGGAATTGAATCCGACGCCTTAACTCAGTCGGCAGTATGTCTGTCTGTCTGCCTGTCTGTCTGCTGAGCTAAGGGTCCCACGCTCTATTCCCGGAATGGTCGAAACATGTATCATTGGTGAATTGTGGGTTTACCCTTTCAGAGTGATGAATTAATGGCAGGGGACTGGATGTTGTGCCTGTCCTAGTCTTAAGTTATGTTATATGACAGACCTAGCAAGCCGGTAGTGGAAATTATATGGCTTGAATTTAACCCCCAGCTGGTATGGTGGGGTCAAACCTGACCCCAGCTGGTATAAATTGCTGTGTAGCTTGCTAGAGTGCAGCACCACTTGGTTGCCCTTCCAGGTAATCTCACTATTGAGCATGCTCTTGAGGTAGAAGCAACAATTGTGTTTTTGCTCATTATCATTGTCATCATACAGTGTCCTTGGGGTCAGACTTGACCCCACCATACCAATATTGTGTGTAATTTTTTTAAGTGTATTATTGTCGTTTTAGTGATTAATGTTTTATTTTCTTTGTTTTATTATACTTAAGTGCTATATATATTTGTAAGACTATTATTTCGTTGTTTTATTTATTTTTATATTTTCAAAACGTGTGTTATTTTCGTTTAGGGATTATTTTTGGTTGATTATTTTACTTGGATTAGATTCAGACTGCTTGATTTATTTTTCACAATATTTTTTTACTAATGGCTGCGATTAACTTGAGAGACGATCCTGATGCTATTTTAGAAGAGATATTCAACGATGACCCTGATTTTGTGCTACCAGATAAGGACTCTGAATATTCTGATGTACCTTCGGAACGTAGCGATCATAATACAGATTCAGAGCTTTCAGAAGCCGAAAATGCAGATGAGGATGAGGTTCAAGATGAAGATGTATTACCCGACCGTTCTAGCCTCCAAAATTATTGGTTTTCAAAATCAAGATTCAAGTGGTCTAAAGTTCCACCTGCGCAATCTCGTACAAGACAACATAATTTAGTGACGCATTTACCAGGTGTTGTAGGAGATGCCAGAACTAACAAACTAAATGAACCAGTGGACACTTGGCTTCTTCTAATTGATGAGGAAATGATCGATCAGGTTGTGGAGTACACTAATCTAAAAATAATGTACATGGTTGAAAATTATGGTGCTAATGCTTTGAACAGTCAATTCACAAATCATGTTGACAAAATTGAGATGAAGGCCCTATTAGGACTTCTCATTCTATCTGGAGTATTTAAATCTAACTTTGAGGTTGTTGAATTACTTTGGGCCACAGATGGTACTGGAAGGGATATTTTTAGAGCAACTATGTCACTGAAAAGGTTCCTTTTCCTCCTGGCTAGCCTACGTTTTGATGATATCATGACGAGAGATGAAAGGAAAGCTCATGATCGTCTTGCCCCAATATCACAGCTTTTCAATGAACTTCTAGTGAACTGCCAATCAAATTATTCCTGTGCTGAATATTTAACAGTAGATGAAATGCTCGTACCCTTCCGGGGTAGGTGTGCATTTAGAAGATACATGGGAAACAAACCAGCAAAGTACGGACTGAAGATGTTCTGTCTTTGTGACGCGCGTACACATTATTTGTACAATGCTTTCATCGACTGTGGACAATTACAAGTGCCAAACCCACGTCGCCTGTTGGTGCCAACACGCACAGTTTTGTGCCTCATTGAGCCAGTGGTAAATTCCTATCGCAATATCACCGCTGACAACTACTTTAGCTCAGTGGAACTTGTGGAAGAGCTGCGTGGTAAGGGACTGACCTATGTTGGTACCCTCCGTGCTAACAAGAGAGAGATCTCCCAGGCATTCTTGCCTAATAAAGACCGAGAAATTCTGTCATCTGAATTTGGTTTCACTGGAAATACAACAATAGTCTCCTATGTCCCAAGAAAATCAAGATCTGTAGTGCTCTTGTCAACAATGCATCATGACAAATCAGTTTTACCACGACCTGGAGCTTGGTCAAAAAGTATTGGAAAAACTGAATATTGCCTGCCTGTCAGTTTCCATATTTTATTTATTGGTTTATTTTTTTCAGCCTCTGGATGAAGGCCATACCTCTATTGATTTGGAAAATGAAGTCATAGAACCAGTTTGTGAAAATTCAAAGATTTTTAATTATTTTTAAAAATAACTTTTTTTTGTTGGTAAATAAGTGTAATTGGATTAATTTTTTGAAGTAAATAAAAACATTTAGGTAATGTTTATTTAAAATATGATGTATAAATAAGTAATCTATATCTTCATATTTTTTTGATTAGATATTTTTGAAACGCAAGATTTTATAAATTTTTTTATTTACTGGGGTCAAAAATGACCCCACCATACCAAATGTGTCCGTATTTTTTGCCATACCAGCTGAGGGTTAAAAAAACTGACCACAGGGTGTAAACAGTAATGGAAGTAAATAAAAAAAAAAGTTTAAGGTAAACGTGTCTTAAATGGAGAGAATTGGCAACGATGTATTCATTTTCCCAGATTCAACAAAAAGCATGCGCTGCTAAGGACTTTGTCTACTAATGACGTCACGGCAGGTCAAGAGAGGATTTCCTATTCTAGTAAATTTAAGTTTTATTCTGCGAGTTTGAAAGATATAACGTTGAAACAAAAACCATATATTCTTAAATAATTCTATAAATAGTCCTACAGAGTAAAAAAAAATAATTATGAAGTAATTTTTTGTGAACGTATTTTTTATAAATCCTCTACAATTTAGGATATTTGGCTTGATCAAGAAAATGGCTTGTAGGAATCTCCCTTCCAGGATGTAGTGTATGAAATTCCGTGATATAATATTGATATAGAATAGGATTTTAATGCAGATTATAAAATAATGTTGAAACTCGTATAAAATTAAATCAAAATTAATAGGAGAATTTTTTTAAACTTGTGAAACATGATATTATTATCAGTAATGTTATGTTATGAATAAAGTGGGTTATATAATGATTTTTAAATTAATTAATGAATAATAAACCGGTCTCAATCATGTAATAGAAAAATGAATACAGACGGACCACGAAATCTAAGAAGAAAATTCCATGACTTGTTTATAATCCTATAGTTAAAATTTCCCTTACTAAAACCCATTTGGGAATTTATAAAGATGTTGAAACAATATAAAAATACGTTATTTTTTTTTATCACCACGTCTTACTACCCCCGTTCGGGTTATACGAATATATGCTAATTAAGCTAATTTGTTAGGGATTAGTAAGGTTGATTTTAGAGTGAGTGCACACAAATTTAATGGAGAAAGAGTGGAAAATAATTTAGAAAAACTTTCATTGTGAAAGTAACACCTTAGTTCAGCCATCCAGCGAAGCAGGTATCAAAATACTTAATTCTTATAAATAACTATTAAAAAAATACTAAAAATTAAATATACATTGAATTTTATAAAAACAATATTTGAAGAGACTATAATTTTGACATTTATCTTCCATAGACAGAAAATTAATCCCTTTTCTCTGATAGATAGCAAAATTCCCTGACAATACCGGATTTTCCTGTAAGTTTTAAAGTCCCAAACTTGTACAAGTTTTCCATATTTTCCTTGATTGTAACTACCCTGTTATATTGTGTTACATTCCTATAACGGTAGGATACATACAGCATATTATAGCACTCGTATTGGTGGGCAGGCGGTCTGATTTGCCGGTGACGGGATGTAAGGGTTCGAAGCAATGCCAGGTAAGGGTGTTTTTCCTCAATTATTTCCCTCGCAGACTCCATTCACCCTGAAAGGTAGCAGTAGTACCTTGACGGATTGCATTATAGAATTATCTAATAAGCTAGAGCGGTGGCTCTCAAACTGTGGTCCGTGTTGGTCCACACATGGGACCGCAGGAAAATGATTTATATGACACAATCGTGTTTGCTTCCGCAAATTGTATATTAAAGTTTGGGACTAAGTTTCAAAAATAAGTAAGCCGTAATCTAACCTCAAACGATATTACTGTGCGTAAAGACTTCCTAGATATCCATTCTAAACAAAATCGTTGTCATTTTTCAAAAATTACTCAACATTAAACTTATCTTTCTTTGAGAGCTTCAATCAGAATTTACAATTTTTTTCTTTATTAAAAAGTAAAAATGAAACAAATCAAAATAATACAATAATGACTGGCTAACCCCGCTAAGTCAATTATATTTTGTTTCACAAGTACAGTCCAATTTTCATAGGAAGAGCCAACATTCATAAAAAAAACTACTACACTATTAGTGTTTATATATAAAGTGACATATCATATGACGATTTGAAATTGAATGAAATGAAAATTGGACTGTAAAATATGTATATGAAACAAAGCTAGTTGAAAAATGCTATCTTCGCCGATTGATAGAACCTTTCCTTGAAAAATTTCCTGCTTCAACGAGTGGCAGGTAAATGGTATGCTAAGGTTGGTGGTCCAGGTGTATATCAAACGCTTATCAAGTGCTTCTCTATTAGGATATGTCCAAACAGAGAACTAGATCACAGTGGAACCATGAGAGATGAGCTTGTGACCTTTCAGGGTAAACGAAGTGTCCATGCGGGTATATTTCAGCTAAATACTACCCTCCTCATTCCTTTCCCATTATTGCAATTAAGCGTGGATGGGCCGGACGGGTAGTAAGACGTGGTATACTATAAAATGAAATAAGAATGGCAATATTTAATTTGTATCCATTCACGAGGGGCAGCCGCTTAACTTAGAGTGTGTTCGACAAAGTCTTAAGAAGATCGCACCCGCTCCCCAAGAGGGAAGATAATTGAACCCCCCTTCCCCCATGAAACGTCCGTGGGAGGTTATGTGCCAGTGGGAGGGGAAGGGGGTCTTAGTGGGACCCAAGGGTATGATCCTCGGGATATATTTACGGTCCTCTAGCCCCAACACCACCCCTGAGAGCGGACATCGTGCAACTCCACGGCCTTATGCCCCATTTGACTGCTGGATAGAAGGCATCACTCCGTAGAAAACTCTACAACGAGATCCGAAGAAATTCAAAGTTTCACTCGGATATTCTGTAGTCCTATCTCGTAAAAGCAATTGAAGCGTCATACGGAGTGACGGTTTAAGGTGCTTCTGGAATATTCCTCAATATTGTTGAATGTTACGATCCTTTGAGGTAATCATCAACTTATGATTTATAGATATACTCTGATTCAGAAAGATATGTGTTTCAAGGTAATTTCAGTGTTGCCTATTGTTACGCCATGAAATGTGCTCTCGCCTATGTTTCTCGCACTCTGACAAGCTGACAACGCTGAACTATGAATGAAGGCATGAGGGGAGAGGGGTTTACATCCCTGGTATAACTTCAACCACACATATAATCAAGAGTATACTAATCCCCAAACATCGGCGGTGGTTTGTTGACACCACGTCTTACTACCCATCGCATTTACTTACACTTGTAGTAGGAATGAGGGAGGTAGAATATAGAGGAAAAATACCAGCATTTGCGTGAAAAACAATTAAAGGAGGAGGTGGTGGAACGCAATACATTCAGCCGGGATTCTAACCCCAAACTTACAGTCACCGGAAAACCAGACTAAACAAACCGGCAGTGTGAGCGTGGTGGTTTGCACTCCTGGTTCTAATTCCGGAGACTTGGATTTGATCCCAAACGGGTGCACAGGGAGTGGCTTTTATACGTTTGTGGTTTTAAGCTTACTCAACATGGCGAAATACTTTAAAATTCAGTCTTTTAATCGAATCTTTGTAAATAAATGGAATTTACAGGTGGACAAAACGGGTGGAGAGAGAGGGGCGTTAAGTTAAAACCAGTTAGAGTAGACTCACTTAAGGGGGCCGCCTCGGTACGTGAAATAGTATCAATCGTGTGAGGAGGCCTCGTCTTAAAATGAAATGCTATGTGCTGTTTTCTTGAACTACAGCGTCTGTCTCTGTCTAATCTTATCCTCTTTACACTTTCCCCACCACCCCATATCTACCACTCCATGTCAGGAGAAGAGAAGCAACGGAAAGGAAACCTATCTCAAGGTCAAAAGGAAGAATGCGCGGCTGATCGCCCTACAGAGTCCAGCCGTCAGCCTGTATGTTTATTTTGTGGTATTTTGCTAGCTTGAGATTCTCGTGAAGGGTTCACAAACAAGCACAATCAATTCTTGATTAGATGGTTTAACTTGTCTTGAAACTGTATAAACCGAACGGGTAGTAGGACGCGATGCTTTAAAAAAAACCAATTGTCTTGAACACACACTTTTATACATGTCACTTTATTTAGGGAAATATGAATATTAACTATACAATAATTAATCACGTGTAGACCAAATTTATATTTTACCTCATTTAGTTGATAACAGTGGCGTCGGAACCGAGGAGTATAAGGAGTTCCATCACACGGCCCTATACACCCAACCCCTCTTAGATTTATTCTATCGGAGAAAAAGGTTTAGTAAATAATTATAAATAAGGTATAGTATACATAGATAATCGGTTAATTGGTCATGTGTAACCTATTTTACACTCTTAATTAATTTTAATTTTAGGTGCCTATTCAAGCTATCAGTAATTTCCTCTGATTATTCTAGCTGACAGGAAAAGAGGAAGGAAAGTTTTTGATTAAATGCACCCGTATTTGTTTAGATAAAGGGCTGTGGATAAACTATTTTAGTATATAAACTATAAACTTTCCCACGCAGGAGGACAAAATATTTATTAATATTGGATACCTTAGCAAACTATTTTGCGTTCTACTTGGTTTATTTTAGGGGATACTTCAATTCGATCTATAATACATACGGGTTATACGGATATATCGAAGTGAGTGCTCATAGAAATAAGAATATATAGAAAGAGGGCGGGGATAGGGATGTTGGTTGAGGGGGGTTGAGTGTGGTTGTTTTAGAGCCCAAAAACAAATAAGATGTATTTCTTCATCAACAAAGTGGTGGTAGTTAGAGATCTTTACTTGAGTTTACTATTGTTTAAACAGTAAACAAGATAGAGTTACATTATTTGGCAAATTAAAAATAAAATCGTAACTCCAAATAGTTTCTGAAAGCATCCAATTTACAAAAATATGACAGTGGAAGCACACTTCAAATATCTTCTAGACGGGGGATCCAAAGTACAGAAGTTACAAGTCAATAGTCAATCCAATCTATTACTTATATAAGATTCATACTTTGAACAAAATACTTCATGAGGCTATACAGACTAGACAGCGTTAAATCCAGTTGGGTATGTCTCACACTCAGGTATGGATTCAAGGGTATTGGGAATAAGGGGCTATAATCCCCCCCTCCCCTTTCAGCTATTTTTCAAAAATTTAATTGACGGATTGAAGGGTGCTGTGCTTCTCTGCAGAAATACGTCCAATGTGTTCGAACATAACATGCTTCACCTTGTTTAACCTGAACCCTGGCTTGCCCGCACACTCCCCTCCTAGTTCACCGATCCTTTGTGTAATAAACAGTGTGTTATTAAATAATGATTTTATTTTCGTATTTTTACTAAAATATAGTCACCTGAATTAGGCATCTTTATTTTTGACAGTTATTTTTTATATTTATTTAAAAATTATAATCACAAAGGAAACAGTGGCTATATCTAGAAATTAAAGATGGCAACCAAATCCAAGATAACAGATATTTATAACCAGTATAAGTTTAATCAGCAACTATTAGGTACAAAATATACATAAAGAGCACCATTTTGATCTTTGGAAATATTTTTTTTTCCGGGAGTAAAAATACTACTGGGGCACGGACCAACACTTATTGGTTTCTAAAGGTATTGCTTTTGTTGTGTAGCCCCCCCTCCCCCCTTGAAAAAATCCTGGATCCACCACATATCTAATTGTATTGATATATTGAGTTATTTTCAACCATTGCTTTAAGGTGATTTAACATTGATAAATAATTGCTTTGTATTTAATCTTTTATTTATCCTTCATGTTCTTCAGTAGATAGGGGGGGGGGCGAAGGCTTGGACCCACTGGATCCCCTTGTGTGTACGCCTATGCTCTAGAGGGATCTTATTTTTAAAATTTGCTAGAAGAGGGTCACTCCAACTTTATTTCAGATACAAATAAATTAAAAAAATCCAGGTGATGACTCCAAATTGATTCTAAAAACATTCGATTACCAAAAATGTCCAGGTGAGGATAATTTCAAATAGCATTTAAAGACATAAATTAACTTTTCAACTAAAGGCGAGGACTACTCCAAATGGCTTATAGAAGAATCTAAATTAAAAAAAAAAAAAAAAAAAAAAAAATGGAGATGACTTTTCCAAATAGCATAAAAATAATTTGATTTTCCAAATTTGAGGAGGAGGATATTTACAAATAACTTTTAGGGACATCCAAGTTTCAAAAATTTATCTTGAAGAGGGGTAGAGTAAGGTAGGAGGTGAAGGGGGGAAGGCAACTTCTCAAAAAACTCCTTTTTTGCTTACGGCCCCCAACACCCCGTTTCTTCACAAATAACGTTACGCCGCCACTGGTAGCAGACAATCCTTGCAACTGGTACAAAATGATGGTGCGTGCAGCCCTGAACTTTTTTTTAATTGACCTACTATTGTCAACCAGAGAAGCTACGGCGTAGAGGTTTACAAGGGTGAAAGTTGAGAAATTGAATTTTATAGCTAGATTTTCATAAATAAGGCATAAACTAGAATTTTTTTGAAACAGTAGTGATGAATTTTTATTTTTTTATATATATATATATATATATATATATATATATATATATATATATATATATATATATATATATGCATAATTTGTATTTCAGCTAGTAGCTCAAAAATCTCAGACAAAAAGTGTAGTTACCTGAGCATTTTATTGCTAGGACATATTATATCCATGCAAAATAATACAGGATCTAATTTTGTCAAGCGTGTTCAAGTATTAATTATTGTAACATAAAACTTGTAATTTTGAAAAAATCTAACAATTTAATTTAAAAAATTTAAAACAAATATTCCAGTACCCTATTTTTATTATTATGTACTCATGTGAAAAAATATTATACTTAAATTTAATTTCCTATGTATTCTTAATAACACACTTTTGGTTTTAAAATAATCCTTTGTTACTTTTTGAAAACAAAACTATAAATTAAATATTAAAACAACAGTCCAGAAAAAAAATATAATTTACTAGGGACGAGGACGTATTTGATACGAAAAAGTGCTCTCACATTAGCGTGTATAAAACCAAAGTAAATTTCACATTTAAAAAAACTACCGCTAATGCACCTTGGTGGAGATTCGTGAAGATTATCTCAACATTTAAGGCACTAGGTGACCTGGTGGTCTAGGGATAAGGTGTCAGACTTCTGTGTTGGGGGTCCGGGGTTCAATCCTCGGTCCCGGCACAGATTTATCTGATTTCCAAACCCTTCCTTCACCTCTGACAAGACGTGTATTAATCACAACTTGTGAATGTAAGGAATGCCAGGCCTCCACCGTGGTTCGGATTCCACGTTAAACTGTAGGTCCTCCATTTCATCTCACAATCACCCTACCACTACACATTAGCGTATGCGTATAACCCGAATGAGTACTAAGACACGGTGTTAATAATAATGTAAGGCACCAATCCTGAAACATTTGTCAATATTTAGTGCATGATTAGTGCTTTAAATCCTGCTGTCTTAAAATTAGTTCTTTATATACAACGTACTAAGAGGCGTGCATTACTGGCTGAAGGAGACTAGCTTCACACAACCCCACCATGTAAAGCAATAATTCAGAAACACGTGTCAATACTTAGTATATAATCCTTGCTTTCAATCAATAGTGCTCAGTAATGATTAGAAATTTTAGGTTTACATCCAAAAAGTTGCTTGAATTTACAGTATATCACTAACTTCTATATCTTGATACGACCCTAATTGTTGCCATATTTACGGTCAAATAATACGGGCTTTGTTTAATATTGAAAAGGCAAATTCTCACTTACTCATAAATTAAATATGTTGCTCAAGATTTTTATATTGTAAAGCTGATTTTGGAACTTTTTCAGTTGAGACAACCAATCAGGCACTAAGCATTATAATAATTGCTTTAGATTTAACCTTCACGTATCAGAACTGAATTAATCTTTATAAAAATTAAATGTTATCTTGCGTGTAATAAAAATTTTGTTTTAATATATAGTTATACATATTTTAAGAAATTAAATTGTCCATTATCACTTTGTTGGTAATTAGTATACGTACAGTAAATATATACTTTCCCCTCTCATTTCTCATCATGTAATGTTTTTTTTTTACAATCCAAGGCATGGCCAAACAAATAAATGTTTTAAATCTAAGAAACAGAATTCAAATGATGGTTTTTTACTTCACGGGACTAGCTTAATTAAACTTCTGGACGGGATTTTAACCCCGTCCTCCTGAATATAGGAGCAACAAGGTAAAATTAAACTAACACGTAACTGTTGAACAGTGAACTAGCCTATTTTTATACTAATAAATCAGTATGTACTTACTTTGATCCATCAATAAAACGCTTCTTCCATCCTAATTTTTTGCGGTGAGCATATAGTCGAAGTCTAGTTTTTTTCCCTTTAAGATAGCCCTTTTTGATTGTGTTATTGTTCAAAGTCAGAAGTTTTAGTTTATCGAGAAAAAAATATATAATTATATAATATATAATTATAATAGCTATCATAAGAAGGCAAGCATACACAACTGTTCGGAAACACAGGACTAGTTTGTAAACTCATTTATTCATACATTTACAATAAAAGCTATAACAGATATTATTATTTGAAACCATTTTAAACACCTATTATTTAAACATGTGCCGGCTCACTGTGCGTTGTCTCAACTCTCAACAAGGCGAAGGCAGACATCCAACTAAAAGAGCGCATGCGCATGGTGTCAACTACCTTTCCTTCTTTCTCCGGCTATTCTTTACTTCCAAAGCGTAGATGGGGGATATGGCTGCGCCACATGATGGCCGAAAAGCATTAGCTTTGACGCGTCAAAACAGCAAAAGGAATTAGCAATTATCTTTACATTTTCTGTTGTGACCTTATCAAAAAATGACTTAATTTGTTTCTGAAAGGTTGTATCAAGGATTATCTAGTAATTACCCTCGTCTCAGAACTGTGACAATATATTTAAATGGCCATTGAAAATGAGCAAATTACGATATTTCATTCATTTTTTATATATATAGATTATCAAGATGTAAGGTTGAGAGTACTAGTTAAGCATGTTCCCACCTTTTCTATTCATTTTGGCTTAGGTTAAGTTTGGTAAAAATAAAACACTACCTAACCATGGCCTATTTCCTGAACGTCTGTAACGCATTCCAATTCTCAGGAAGGCGGCCCCCTTAAGTTTCGTAATTGTAAAACAACAAACATGAAACAAGGTGACCTGGCGGTCTAGAGGTAAGATGTCAGACTTCTGTGCTGGGTCCGGGATCAATCCTCAGTCCCGGCAGATTTATCTGATTGCCAAACTCTTCCTTCACCTCTGACAAGTCGTGTATTAATCACAACTTGTGAATGTGAACCGTGGTTCGGATCCCACGTTAAACTGTAGGTCCTTCATTTCATCTCACAATAACCCTACCATTACACATTAGCGTAAGTGCGTATAACCCGAACGGGTAGTAAGACGCGGTGCTAATAATAATAATAATAATAATAATAATAATAATAATAATAATAATAATAATAATATCAAACAAGCTAACACTAACAAGCAGCAGTTAATTTTCATAGGAAAAACCTCATTTGACTGCTAGAAAAGTTACTAGATCTACTTTCAGGTATTCATACGTTAAGTAAAATGATCTGCAGCTATCACTTTTTAGCCGGCTTCGAAAAAAGGAGGTTAACAATTCGACTCGTATGTATTTTATTGTGTCTGTTAGAGCGAAACTTCTTGCCATATGCATCTATTTCGATGATTCATTTTCCTTTCTCGTTATCTTACAGGAAGAGAAAGTATTGTGATCGTAAAAAAAAAAATCGAACTTGAGATTTTGATGATTCTCGAAGTTTCATAAACCTCCGAATCCAAAAAAAGTTGTTTTTGAATTTCCGTCTATCTTTCTGTCTGTACCTCCAATTAGAGCCTACGGTGACCTGGTGGTCTAGAGGTAAGGTGTCAGACTTCTGTGCTGGCGGCCGGGTTCAATCCTGGGTACCGGCACAGATTTATATGATTACCAAACCCTTCCTTCACCTCTGACAAGACATCTTGTGAATGTGGGGAATGCCAGGCCTCCACCGTGGTTCGGATTCCACGTTAAACTGTAGGTCCTCCATTTCATCTCACAATCACCCAAACATTACACATTAGCGTAAGTGCGTATAACCCGAACGGGTAGCAAGACGCGGTTCTAATAATAATAATAATAATAATATTAATTAGAGCCTAAACTATTTTATCGATCGGCCACCTAAGCTAATCTGGTTACAGATTTATTTAAATTCAACGTTACACTACGACTATCTGCTACCAATTTCACCATTGTATTGGATTTAATCCTCATTGTTTTCTTGTTTTGACTCATGTTGACATCTAGACAAGTCAGACAGACTTTAATGAAATTCGTACGTGTTTACGCTCTTATCTACGCTTCTTTTTATTTAATATATTTTCTAACTTGTGCGGTAACTGTACAAATATTTCAAAAACCACAGCTCGCATTTATTTTAGACGCCACCATTTCTATAAATGAAACAGTAGTTGACCAGTCTCATCATGATCAATCAATTCCTTTGATTGATTGAAAATGACACGTGATAACAGAGGTGGTCTTGGAGCTGCTGAAGCACATTCCTCCAATACCTAGAACAAACAAAAGGTTTGCCCTCCGTGGCACTTCAGTCAATAAGGCAGGTGAACAATTCATGCGAACATTGCGGTGCTCTCTGATTAAGATCAAAGGACATTAGCTGTCATCACACAGGGAAAGTAATTCTTAAGTCCGACACCGAATGAGCGAGGTACAGTAGCCCCGTGGCTTCTTTGGTGCTGACTGACAGCTCACAGCTGACTTCTGACAGTCAACATTTAGGTATACATCTAAATTTTGACTGTCAAAAGTGACAGCTGCTAAACACATCTTTTTGAAGGTCATATGGTTCGGCGTAGGGATACATAATTTGGTCTAGTAACTTTTCAAGAGCTGTCAGTCGGCACCAAAGAAGCCATGTGGCTACTGTAGCCAACTCAAATTGAAACTAACAGCTCATGACTCAATTGCAGAAATTATTCAATTAAATGAGTTCGGTCGAGCATTTTGTGTCTAACACACACAATATCAACCACGTGATCCCCGTATGTACATTTATCATGTCAGGGTTACGGACCCATGCCATACAATTATCAAACTTATTCTGATGTAGCTGCAATATTCTTTGCAAATATTATTTTATTTGCTCATGGTTACTCATTAAATATATAATTCATTTACTACTAATTATGTTTTCCTTAGCGCGTGATACCACGCTGGTTTTGATAGAAATAAAATATTGCCAATGTTGAAAGAGAAAACACGCGTTTTGCTTTTTCTAAAAGGCTCTTTATATGAAAATTGGACTGTGGTTCAGCACATTCGTGCCTTACTATGATTCGAGAGGTTTGTACTTGATTGTCTGGGGGAGAGTGTGGTGAATCTAATCATTCCTAAATCTGTGGTGTCCTAGAAACAATTGGTCGCTTCCGGCCGCAATGCACTGGTTCCGCTATTTCTGGGTGCGTTTTCATAGCGACTGCTACATTTTGCTGCGAGACTTGGGTCGTTGCTGTCGGCCGTCGGGACTCCCCCTCCCCCCTTATCCTTGGATCAGTCAAGTCGCGGCCGCAATGCATCATTCAGAACTAATCATTTACTTACACAAAACATGGCGCATTGAGATAAAGGCTACAAAGCGTTGGTTGGTGGCGGTTTGAGTCAAAGACAGCTTTTCATATCGTGCTGATATTTGAAGGTTGTAATATAAATAATATTGTAAAACTTGAAGAAGAGGTAGTTTCTCAACAGATGCTTTTAGTTGTGCATATGAACAGGTTTGGTTGACATTCCTGACATCTTTTGCTGTATAATGGCCAAACTGAATGTAGAAGGATATGAAAAATTAATTTAGATGATCAAGATGTATCCTGCTTTGTATGCTCATGGGCAGAAGATACATTATATTATTATTATTATTATTATATTATTATTATTAATTATTATTATTAGCACCGCGTCTTACTACCCGTTCGGGTTATACGCACTTACGCTATGTGTAATGGTAGGATGATTGTGAGATGAAATGAGGACCTACAGTTTAACGTGGAATCCGAACCAGGGCCTGGCATTCCCACATTCACAAGATGTCTTGTCAGAGGTGAAGAAAGGGTTTGGTAATCAGATAAATCTGTGCCGGGACCGAGGATTGAACCCCGGCCGCCAGCATAGAAGTCTGACACCATACCCCTAGACCACCAGGTCACCACAGAATGATTACAAAGATGTCAAAAGGAAGAAGGAAATTTGGAAAACTATTGTTATTATAACTGCACTTCTTCAACTCTTCTCACAGTGGACGCATAGCTTATTAAATAATTGTTTTAAATCAATCGATAAAACTGTTGAAATTTGTCGCTCGTAAAAAAGGTGATTACTCGTCAACAATTTAAACTAGTCCTATTTTACTCGTGATGTAAATGCATTGCTTATGGAAGCTTTCGCACTTAGCAAAAGGAATAATAACTCTTCTTCTTCCTCTTCAAGAAGAAGCGCTATTTATAGTGCTTTTTACATGACTTAGCTTTACTCTGACTCTTGTAGGAAGAACAAACAAATATATAAAAATAAGTTGTGATCAACATTGATAGTATTTTACTTAATTATAGTAGTTTTACTAAGGTTTTTGACTGTCATTTACTTTTCTTGCTACCAAAATTAGAGTATATCACTGCCTGGACCGTGGAGTTAGAGTGACTAGGAAAACATCGGACCACGACTGCCGGTAGTGACGACCGGTCGCCGCGGCCAACAGATCCTAGACAGCACAGCTTTACGGATGATACGTCTACGCCCGGCGAGCGGCGGTGACACGGCTTGTTGAGCTCCTTGCTAATTTTAAACTCCTGCCCCTATAAACCACCCGCAGTCTCCTGCTCCGGAGCGGAGAAGGTGTTTCGCCTGTTTCTTTTTTTTTTTTTACGAGCGGTTAAGCCATCTGGCAAGCGACCCGGAGCGTGGTTTAAGGGCCTCTTCTGGACCCTCTCTGTCTCTTTCTGTGTCGATCCGATACTAGGGAGCAACTTTTGTACGGACTTCACATCTTTCCGTCCTTTCCCTCTCTGCACTCGCGGGCCACAGGGTGTCAGACTGTATCGCAACGTAGCTTACTATCTGTCCGGGAAACACGCATTTTAATTACTCTGATGGGGTAAGGATGAGAAATACACAATGTACCCGCATTTGCACAGAGGGAGAGTGGAAACGTATTTAGGATAAGACCACCCTCAATACACCCGCTCAAGAATCGAACCGTGATCTCTCCATCACCGTAATTCCATACTAGATGAACCCGACATTTAGTCGACGTGCCCACCGATGAGAGTAGACTCTAGTTATTTTACTTATAAGCATTAGTGCCAGTATTGGCTAACAGCGACCACTAATCTGATGGAATGGATGAAGGTCACACCAATATTTAGCGCTAGTGTTTTGGCTACTATTCACTTGTACTAGGCTAAATAAACTAAGAGGAAAGGATGAGTAAAGAAATTATGAGGAAATGCCTTAATATTTGCCAGTAAGGGAGGGTAGGAAATCACATTTTATGGTGGGGGGTTAGAACTCCAGTGCACTCAGTAAGGATTAAATCAACCCCGGCTTCTTGGATTAGTCTCAGCTACATTGTCATTGTTGCCCGTCTAACGATAGATAATTATAAACCCTATAATTTCAACACCCCCCGCCCCCCTTTGGCTCAGTCAGTACCACGCCTGTTCATTAAGTTAAAGGTGCGGAGTTTGATTTCCAACGTGGCCGATACATTTTTCATTGTCGAATTGTGATCTATACTGTCACAGTGATGAATAAACGGTCCTGGTGTCCTGGGTATTGTGTTTGTTCTGGAATTAAGTTTGTTTGTAATTCATCTGCTGATATAATCAATAGATTCAGAAAGCACTCGTCAAATACCCAAAATAATAATATAAACTGACAAACAAACCAATACAAGTAATAATATAATAGTAAGACCGTTATTAGAAGAACAATCTCAGACAGTTCAAAAAGTGACTACTATTGTCATTGTGGCCCACTTCACTGGCCGCATGGTCTAAGGCGTCACTCTCGCAATATACTGGACTGCCGATGACGGGGATATCGGGTTTCAAATCCCGGTCGGGTGTTTTTTTAACTGTTTTCCACTCTCCTTCCATTCAAATGCGAGTTTCATGAGACCTACTCTAAGTTCAACCTTCCTCATCCCTGTAATTAGTATATATACGTATAGCCCGAGTGGGTAGAGACACGTGGTGAAAAAAACTAACTTCAAGGTGCTTTACAAAACTTTTATTATAAAATTCCCTGACTTTTTCAGGCTTAACAGAAATATTGTTAAAAAATTCTACAAGAATTACTCAACCTAATTACAGTTTTTCTTGGGAAGTGGGTGTTTTTTCGTTAATTTACATTGATCGCATATTTTCTATAAATCTTAAGCTACTAATTTTCAACATTCTTATAGGTTATTTTTTCTAGTATTTAACGTTTTAGATATGAAGTGTGCCCCTGGGTATATCTCTATAAAAAATTAAGAATTTGTCTGTCTGTCTGTCTGTCTGTCATGAGCATCGCGCGATATCTACCACTCACAGAGGTCTGACATTTTAGAATTAGTAGCCCCTGTGTACAAACTTATGCATATCAAAGCGGGAATTTTAAATTTTTGATTAAATTTTGTAAAATTTACTAAAAAATGGGTTGGAAGGGATAAAATGAGATATTTTCTTTTGAGATTGAAGCAAAGAAAGGAGTTTTCCAGGATAACCACGCAATGCATTGTGCTAGTGTGTTATAAAACAAACCCCGTAAAAAATAAATGTTAAAACCTCCATATCACGTAAATGCATTTGTTAACATCGAGAAACAAAAATCTATCACTTTTGTCTAAATATGTAGGTAGGTGAAGAATTAGTGAAGTATTTAAATTCTCTGACTTTTCATTATTTTCTATTTAATTCCCTGACATTTCCCTGTTGTCTTCAGGAAAGTATTTGGTGCAAAAAGGGATTAGGATGCTGTGGAGTAGAGGAAGGTGCATAATGAAGAGTTACATAACCTGTACTCATAACAATACATTGTTAAAATGATTAATTCTCATAGATTACAGTGGCAGGACATGCAGCGCAAATGGGAGATTCTAGAACCTTGTCCAGGGTACTGACTGGCAAACCCAATGGGAAGAGACCATTGGGAAAACCTAAACGTAGAGGAGAGACTAGTTATTGCCACCAAGAGATCGCTTTTACTTGTTTTTCCTAAACAATTTTAGTTTTCCCTAAGCAATTCTGATTTAGCCATCAATCAGGCTATGCCGGTAGCAAATTCAATAGGATATAAGAGTTTATTTGTCAAAAGTTTTTCATTTAATATAATATGTTCTAGTTTCAATTTGAAAAGTGCACACATTTGATCAGGTCATGTGCATTCATTATGAGTTGTTGATATTTTGATGTCATTGTTTTGTAAATATGAAGTAATGTTTAATAATGTTGAGGTCATTTTATAATTTTTTGTTATCAAAGACCAGGGTCATCTTATAACCAATATTCAAGAACTGTTTAGATTAATATGTGTAAAAAAACTAAACGTATTTACTAGAGCAATATTCTATTTATTTTCTCCAAAATATTTTTTTTTGCTATGATAAACAGCAAAAACAATAGGCCTACATACCTTAACTCAAGTACGCTTCAATCCTACCTTTGTTGTCATTTTCTAGAAGTGGGCTCAATGTTTAACTGCTTCATATTTACGTATATATTGAGAGTATAAAAACCAAAGGGCGTAACCATCATCATATAAAAACTTTAGGTTAGGTCATTTTTATGTTATCTACACCTTCTGGCCAATTGTCGTGACCCTGTCTAACTTTATTATAAATGATAAAAATCATAATTTTTCCTTTAGGTTTTTACTCATCGTGAATTGTTTTACAAACGGGTCAAGTGGCGTAACCAGCATAAACTCTTTCTCTCTCTCTCCTCTCTCTCTCTCTCTCTATATATATATAAATAATATATATATATATATATATATATATATATATATATAATTGCAATCAGGTCGCTCTTTGAATGAAAGTATGCTATAGCTATAAAAAAATAAATTGGCCAACTGGCGTAACCCACCAATTAATTCAGGCGTAACCATCAAAACAGGCATGTAATGGTAAAAGCGTATGAGAGAAACCACCAAACATAAACAATTGTTGAATTTAATTGTTATATTATCATTTGGTTAACTGTAACATCAAATACTATGACTATTTATTTAATTTAATTTATTTTAACAGCGACAGCTATTTCTATATCCTGTAAATTTTGCATTTTGAGGGTTATATCCTTTGACATTAATACCCTCGATATGTTCTAGTTGATTATTTCTATGGCGATAGTAACGTCACTATTAAAAGGATAGAAAATAAATTTTGTTAAAACCGGTCGGTATCGAACTGTTAGCCACTAGATTCAGTGATGCGTGCCAACTTTTCGACTTTCCAGTTTTATAACTATTGAAAGTACGGCTCTTGGCCACCCTCTCTAAGCCGCCTTCATTCTAACAGTTCTTATCTTCTTTCCATTCTTACTAAGATTAATGACATCGTGAATGATTTGG
This sequence comes from Timema cristinae, assembly GCA_039000515.1. Classification (NCBI taxonomy): domain Eukaryota; kingdom Metazoa; phylum Arthropoda; class Insecta; order Phasmatodea; family Timematidae; genus Timema; species Timema cristinae. Next base: position 17,558,964 of record JBCFYV010000935.1, read on the forward strand.
AAGAAGATAAGAAAAGGTAGTCTGTACTTTGCAAGGTATTCGAGGGTAATAATAATAATAAAAAAACGTAAGATAAATTACAACTACAAACTGAGACAGGGTTTATACCATAAAACAAAGGTTTATTTGGAAATAAATACATTTGGCTATTTGTTTTAAGTAACAAGTTTCTTAATGCTTGTTCGAACTTTCTGCATCTTTAATTTTAAGGCAAAAGGATGAAGATGAAATCTTAAATAAATTAATGTGTAAAGTACATATAAACCTTATTTTGTAAAAAAAAAAGTTTTACGACAACAAACAGCTTCCAAACAGCATTAATAATCATAATAAGCACATATTGAAATGTTTATATATGTGTAATTTATGTGTTTCCCCTAAGTATTGTTAATGTACAGTAAAACTACCAGTGTAAGTCATAATGTTGCTATGACAACCAGGTAAGTTCAGTGAGGTTGTTCTTAAAATACAAATACCCAGTAGTCCGGAGATTGTAAGAGTTTAGTGGATCTGAGAAATAAGTTTGTTACACCCCCTTCGAACCCCCTATAAGTCGATCTAATATTACTTTATATTTGTTTAGAAAATGCGAGATTTTATAGGATAGCTCTTTAGTTCTGTGTGTAAACTGTATTTATCATGATATTAGAATTATTGATTTCTTGGATTGGACAGTACCCAACTTGTGTGCGGAATAAAATAGCTAATTCGCATTTCGCCATGTTGGTTAATATGTCCTTACACATGAATGATACAACCCTGACAATGTCGAAGAAAAATAGCTATACATGATTTTGGTTGGAAGAACAGGAGTGAAAATTCAAATATATTTATTTGCGAACAACATTAATAACATTTTAATTTGTTATTTGTGTTATTCTATAGGTATTGATACTATTTATCAAAAGTGACGGCTTCAGATAACATGACTCGATGTATGAATATATTAAAACTGTGTAAGTAACTTAAGTAACGAGCTTCTACTGTTCTTCCTAAAAAAAAATCTGACTATAATAGTCTTAACTAAATGTATTTTACCCATCACAGCTTAACTTTCCCTTTAGTGGTTTGAAACATGTAAAAGTTAATTTTGTTCAAGTTTGGTTGGTTTATAATTCACAGACTATAAACGAATGTACTATCAATAATTATTATAAAATAAGATATTTGTTTTATTGTATTATGGTATTTTAAGTTGCTCCTACTGTATCCATGCTCTAATTTTGTTGTGGTGTGTTAAACTTTTTTTAGCTATGTGTTGGAGATTTCCTTCTTAATTTCATTAGAAGATATTCCTGAAGTATTTAAACAAGACAATAAAAAAGTAATTATGCAAGCGTGAGGGTTTTTATGAAAAAACAGTTCTCATTGTGGCAGGCTTTTACGTTTTTTTATAAAAAGAAAATATTTAATTTATACATTGTAAAAGAACATAGCGGCACGTTAGACCGTTGCTTAGAGTTAAGTAATTTTTATCTTCTAGATTAAACCAATAATTTTAATATTTATCTCAGGGGCATTAGTGTGTTTATTATGACTAATAATAGTCCTTGAAAGTGCTTTTACTGTAAAGTATATTTAAACATTTTTAAAACGTTTTACACTCAAATTAACCACCACTCACTCAAAGAGAGAACGGGAAATCTACAATTTGGAAAACAATCTATAGATCATGGTAGTTGTTATTCCTTGAACCACAGGGTGTCTGCGAAAACTATCTGATAAAAGTTCAACTTAAGTTGGGTGTTATCACCACGTATATTACTACTCTTCCGGGTTACACGGATTTAATCCGACTAATTGAGTAGGACTGTATAATTTAGAGAATATATTCCCGCATAAGTTTGTAGGGCGAGTGGAAAATCATCCAGGAAAAATCAATATCTGTACATAGAGCCGGGATTCGAACCACAACCTTTCCCTCAATAGCAAGTCAGATTAGATGAACTCGCAGTTTATTCCACGTGTTCGCCTGCGTGGGTCGATTGATTTATCGTAATGGCTTCTTTAGATTCTTGCTTTATTAGGTTAATCGTGAGGTGGCACAAGCAAGTGGTCAAGTGAATAGCGAAGACGGTCTGGAGCAGAGGTAACCAATTTGTGAACAGCGTCCAAATGTGAACTTTGTTGAATAAAAGACCAATATCAGTGGTCACACGGTTTAAGGCTTCAATCTCATAATAGACTGGATTGTCGGTGACGTCGGAGTTCAAGTTCCTGTAGAATATACTACAAATGGAATTCCCTTATTGTTTCTCCCTCTCCCTCCAAGCAAATGTGAGTACATTTGCTATAAACTCTACTTCATCTATCCCCACCCTTAGTGTGGATATGCGGATGACCTAGACGGGAAGTAAGACGCTGTGTACAATTTTGTTTTTACTATAGCACCTAATACATAATGAAATGCCGGAAAGATTTTGTTTTATAATTTGTAATGTTGGTTACACTCCATTCGCAAATATTGGCTTAGTGAGGATTCTTAGCCTTTTATTTCTATTTTTATTATATTATTATTATTATTATTATATTATTTTTATTATTATTAGCGCCACGTCTTATTACCCGTTCGGGTTATACGCACTTACGCTAATGTGTAATGGTAGGGTGATTGTGAGATGAAATGAAGGAGCTACAGTTTAACGTGGGATCCGAACCACGGTGGAGGCCTGTCATTCCACACATTCACATGTTGTGATTAATACACGTCTTGTCAGAGGTGAAGGAAGGGTTTGGCAATCAGATTAATCTCTGCCAGGACCTAGGATTGAACCCTGTACCCCCAGTACAGAAGGCTGATTGATACCTTACCGCTAGACCACTAGTTCATCCTATATTTGTTTATTAAAATTAAAGTAAATATTTATTTCTATAATATGTGTTTCAGTTTTACAATTGTACTTATATATAGCTTGGTTACATATAGCTTTGCAAAAATATACTTTTGTTCGCAAAGCTAGTTTTAATTTCTTCAAGTGGACCACGAATGAATTTAGCAAGTCTGGTTCAATCCCAAATCTTATCTAAAATATGTTAATACCCATTCATGTTTGGGATTGTCCCAGTATTCAAATATTAAAAAAACTCTTCAAACAAGGATTGGGTGTTTGGTGAGCTATAGTAGGTCTATGAGACGGCTAAGTCAACTTTAATAATTTAAGCTTATTCATTTATTATTTTGGTAGATTATCACGTTTATAATAATAAAAATATAAATGATTAAGTTAACAAATACCAATTAAAAACCTTTTAAAAAAGTTTCTAAGTGTATAAATATTTTTTTTTTAATATTTGCCTCCGGCGTTTGGTGCGACCTCCCCCCGAAACTCCTTCAGCCCCCCCCCCCCTACTTCGCAATCCTGCGTACAGTAATGTATACACATTTTAAATGAAAAAAAAAAAAACGGCTTATCAAATTCCGCGGTGCTCATGACAGATATTCTAGAAATGTTGAGATTAACAAGTGTAGAAAACTAAAATAAATGTTTCTACTAAAGAAATCTAACTATTTTGACAAAAAACAATATTTTTTTGTCATAAAAACATCAAAAATATTCGCGTACCTTAAGATACAAACTTAAAAGGATAGGCTACCCTCGAAGCCTCTGGAGCTTCAAATATAATTTCAATTTATTTGTAAACGTCACCTAACACGGGGATCAGCCGGAAATCATCCCTCACTCTAGTATTTTATTTAACAATTATTTAAGGCGCGATTGAAATTGTGTATCATTCAAAACATTCCTTTTTATCGGTGAAAGAAGATAAGATAGTTTTGAGCTACCCTGTGGTAAGGGTGAGAAGGGTGTTTGTGTGAGGGGAGGGGGTAGTAGGTAAGGTACCCACACACCCGACAACACAGGTGGCAGGGGACAGGCATCATGTCATCATATCACAGCTCCATCATCTGTTGTTACACCACTAGCGACCATTCCGATATAGGTACCTCCAAGTGAAGCTAAAAACATTATTTTGACGACCTTTATTATTTATAGGGATTATTAAAAGTAGTCCAAAGATCCCGTTATTAGATTAAGACCAATCTTTGTGTTATTGTTTTTTAAAAATCAAGAGCTATGATACCTGCATCGATGTGTACATACAAAGGGGCCCGATCTTGTCTGGTTTGGTTCCCCGATGAAAAGGAAGTCAGGTTCAAACCTCGTTACAGTATACTATAAATGGTATTTTCCTGAATAGTTTTCTAATCTACTTGCACGCAAATGCGGATACATTGCTTACAAAATTGTATTCACACATTATTTGAACCTCAAAAGTGTTCCATTCAGTATGACCCTGACAGGAAAGTTTTAATATATTATCTTATATAATAATGACATCGTAAGTATTTCCTCCTCATTACATAATTCAGGTGCGTATAACACGAACGGATAGTAAGATGCGGTGCTAATAATATATAATTCAGAAAAGTATAAACAAAGGGAGAGAATTGGCAACGCTGCTCAGTCGCTCTGTTAAAGACGCTCGTGGGAATGGGATCCAACTAGGGTTGCCAACCATTCCGGTTTGGCTGGGAAAGTCGGAATTTAACTCATTTCCCGGTGAAACAGAACTACCCGGAAATCAAGAAATGTCTCGCTGAATTGCTCTTCGCTAGTATAAACTGCACTACTAGCCATAAGTTTATATAGATATAGTTTAAATAAACCCTAAATAATTATAGCTAATGCCTTCCCAAACGTTATTGTTTGCATTGTCACGTTCTACAAATCTCATTTCTCGCTCGCGTTAATTTGGCACTCTGCTCCAATCATCTCATCTCTCACTCAACTAATTATCTTCAAATTTTGTTTTAATGATGGACATTCTTAATCCTTTTATTCAAAACACATGTTATCTGAGTATGTTTAGCTTATTAATACATTTTGAGTAATAGATTGCAGATTAAGAGGACAAAGAAAAATGAAACAAATGGGCATGGAAACAGCAATTACAAAAACAAAATCAAACATGTCATGCATAAGGTGACCTAATAGAATATCTTTGAATTTTTGCTCTATTTTGATAAATAACTGAAATATCGCAAGTAAACAATTATATGTGCCACCAAGAACGTAAGTTTATCATAGTCCTAGTACTTCGTATTGGGTTTCATGGAATTATGTCAGAAATAGTTGGAAACCCTAGATCCAACTCATCCAAGGGACTCTGGTTTGATTCCGGGTGTCATTAACGGCGACACAATTTTTATATAGTTTTCGCTCTACTATCGAATTAGTACACATCTAAGCGTTAGTATGTTTATTATACTCGTACTTACTATCAGGGATTGTTAGTTTATGAGGCTTGTGCTGATATTGATATGTTTTAGAAAGTGTACGACAAATATCCGTTTAGAAAAGTAGTTCACCGAACTATTTAAAAAAATACATCTCAATAAGCACGTGACTTACATTAATTATAAATCAAAGTGAATCTTACTGGTATCAAATAAGTAATAGCGGGCGGGCTTTGTTTTCGGCATCTGTGACTCGCAGTGGGTTTGGTCAAATTTATTGAAACTAATCTCATATATTCATACGTCAAATAGTTTGATCAGATAAATAGTTTTCAATGCTAATGTATTATTATTATTAATATTAAATAATAATGACACTAATAATGTATTTTTTTTATGGCGACGTCAATAAATGTTTGTATTTTTAAAATAAACCTTCCTACCATGGGGGGAAAAACTCTAGTCCACGAGACAATTTTTTATTGTTTGTCAGTACTTTACAGTTTATTATTATTAATATTTGCTAAAAAGTAACCAGGAAAGAACTAAACTAATAAAGCGTACAACCAGGGGCGCCCGCAGGGGGGGGGGGGGCAAACCCTCCACCATACTGGGGGATATTCCATACCCCTACATACCCCCCTGTTTGCCCCACCTGGAGACAAATTCTGCGGGCGCCCTTGCGTATAACCCGAACGGGTAGTAAGACTCGGTGTTAAAAAACCTAATAAGCTCAGATATAAAAATATACTATTTTCAGACACGTTTACGATTTTTCTAGCGCCGCCTTTCACTAAACATTCGGGTTATACGCTAATTACTAATTAGGCTAATGGTTTTAGGAATTAGGAAGGTTATATTTACAGGCATTGTACCCACATTCGCGTGGAGAGAGAATGGAAAACCATCTAAGAAAAATTCCCCTCAGTACACCCGACCGAGATTCGAGCCTCGATGTCCTTGTCATCGGCAGTTTAGACCAACACGAGAGTAGCGCGTTAGACCATTCGCTCACCGAAGTGGGTGTTATTGATTTACTACAGCTAAATGTTTGGTAGATTGATAGACCTAATAGTAGTAGTATTAGTATTAGTATTAGTAGTAGTAGTAGTATGTAGTAGTAGTAGTAGTAGTAGTAGTAGTAGTAGTAGTAGTAGTAGTAGTAGTAGTAGTAGTAGTAGTATAGTAGTAGTAGTAGTAGTAGTAGTAGTAGGTGTGTTGGGAAAGGAGGGTAGTGTAGAACAGTGTTCTACAAACTGTATAATTTCACAGTAGGCCTACACTAATTTTTTTCCAGAACACTGTTTGGAGACCACACGGCTGTCGCTCGTACCAGCTTCATTCGTGTTCTTATTGAGCACTTGTGTTATATGGCGGCACTGGCACTCTGGGCTGTGGACGCACGGCACACCACGGCACACCAGTGTGCACACAGTTAGCACGTCTGCCTAATGAGCCAAGGGTTCTGGGTTCGATCCCCATTTGTCGTCAGTGAAAGTGAGGTTTCTATTTCCCCGTGGTAATTTATCCTCTGGAGGTCTAGAAGTTGTGTTTGTTATAAAATCAAGTTATTTTTAAAGCTGGGTACTGACATCAAAAAGTGCAAATAAATTATATATAACCTGTTTCGGTGGCTGCATGGTCTAAGGCGTCACTCTAATAATAGACTAGACTGCCAATGACAGGGAGATTGAGGTTCAAATTCCGGTCGGGTGTACTGGGGTGATTTTTACTAACTAGTTTTCCTCTCTCCCTCCACACAAACTTGGATCACTTCCTCTAAATTCAACCTACTTTATCCCTAACTCACGATAGTAATTAGTACAGATGCGTATAACCTGAACAGGAAGTAGGACGTGGTGCCAAAAAAAAAAAAAAAATATGAGAGTAAAAAGGCTGTTATAAAATACGTGAAAGTGAAGTGCGTTTATTTTTTATTTAAAAAAACTTTTTCATCTGACCAGGAATCGGCTATAAACATTGTTATTCGCCTTCCCTGTCTTCTCTCGTGGGAGCGGCTTTGCCAAGTCGCGTATGAGTCAGGGGGGAGACTCGCAATATGATTCACTGAGAGCGAACAATGAGAGGTTTGTTCGAAACTGCCCCCCCCCCCCTCAACTCTCCCTCTCAACAACCCCCTGTTATAACACCCCAACTTCTGCCGGCTTTGATCGGGGTCAGGCTTTACACTAGTCGCGAGGGTTCGAATCCCGCAGGGGTATTAATAACTGTGGACGATGGCACTGTGTCGAAAAGGGTGGGGGAGGTATGGGGGTCCACTGCTCCACTGCTTTTTACGCCCAACTGTTTTCACGCTAACTTGTTTGACATAGGCAAGGCTGGATGCTCGGCTAGCTTACCTTATTGGCGGCCATGGTTCGAACCAGTCAGAATGCACTGAGAAGGATCCTTTCTAAATATTGGTTACCCGTCCTCTCTTCAATCGAATTTTAGTGGAACTCTTAAAAAGTTCCTTAGATTATATAGTTTTTAGTGCAGGTAAGGTAAACTCCCCCACCTCCATAAGCAACATTTAAAAGGTTAAAACTTAAGAGGCCGTACTGAAAACTCTCCCCCAACTCAACCTCCAACCACCCAAAAAAATATGCGCGAATTTAAATATGTCGCGTGTAGTTACCAGCAGTGTTCCGCAAACGGTATACCACGTCGGCGAATTAAGGTATTACCCACTGCAGTGGCAGCATGGTATATAAGACATCACTATCGCAGTAGACTAGACTGCCGACAACGGGAGATTGAACGAAGTTCGACTCTCGGTCGGATGTACTGAGGGTGATTTTTCCTAAATTGTGTTCCTCTCTCTCTCTCTCTCTCTCCCCCCCCCCCCCCCCCCACGTAAATCTGTGTAGACTTCCTCTAAATATAAACTTCCTCATTCCTAAAGCCATAATCGTAGTAAGTTTACAAGCGTATAGCCCGAACGGGCAGTAAGACGCGGTACTTAAGAAAAAATTAAGGTATGCCGTGCGGTGACAGCCAAATATACGGCACGCGAGATCTGAGAGTTTTAACATAGGTGAACGGAAGGGGGTCCGAATGCACCTCAAAGCCGGTTTTTTAAATTTTTAATTAGATTATTTTTAACAAATTTGTGAAGAATATATTTTTATGAGGTTTAAAATTACGTTTCAGAGGTGCGGGCACCATGGCGGAGAGGGGGGGGGAGGCTTATATCATTCTCTACCATAGTGAGTCACGGGAAACGCCGTTGTTAGTTGTTCAATAAGAACACAGATGGTTGTCCGCATTAATAACTTACCCGTATTTAATAATATTTTAAATTAACAAATATACTTCTGACTTAGCTAAAGTGTCGGACGACAGGTAAAGTAGAAAGGTGGTAGGAATAGAGATTTAAAATGTAAGTTATTATTCAAACTATATTTTTTGTCTCTATATTGATAAATTGAAACTATTTTTTTATCTAATTTTATCGATATTCATAAGATTTGTCAAAATGAATAGTTTCAGAAGATATAAAATTAGCTATAGCATATTTTGCCCCAGTCAAATACCCACTTCCATCCCACTATTAGTGTGACTAATAGTAACAAGTTATTCATTTTCAAAGTAATCAATATTTCCCCCCTAAGGTTTTATTTCTGCTGCCACACATATAAAGCTAAACTCAATGAGAAATTAATCGATAATTTAACAAAACTTTATCCCCTAATTTCTCTTCACGTTATTTGTTACTGCCCATCTGGGCTATCCACATGTTCATACTAATGGGATAAGGATAAGGTATAATTCATAAAAAGTGCACCCAAATATAGGCTAAGTGAAGTGAGAGTAGGAAAACATTTAGGGAAATTCACCTCAGTACACCCGACCGGGATCCAAACTACGACCTTCCCACTAATGTAAACCGGAGAATACAAGACTGACAACTCTGTTCATGTGCTCACTGGTGCGGTAATAATATTAACTATCATTATCAAGCTTAGAATTGTGAAAATTTCGGGCAGTTGAGAGTTTATTACAAGTAGTACAAAATCAAATAATGAACTATTATAAATTTATCAAATTTTACTTAACATCAGATATTAATTATTTTGTCAAAAAATTAGGAATAATAATAACGACATGTAAATATTAATTGTAGAGAAAATAGAGGGAGAAAATGATAAATGTCAAACAGGTGGATGTATGCAATCCCAAATGGGTGTAATGAGTTGCCGTTGGCTAGAAAATAATTAAGGCCCTTAACGTTCCATTAAAGCACTAAAAATAGATTGAATTTGTAATGATAATTTTTTTAATAAGCCTATGAGAAAACAAAATATGAAATGTACTGTGCATAACACAATTTCAACTTAATGTCTATTACCTAAAATATTACAAATATACGTAGTTGATTTTCCTCGTTACTCGGACATATACTACGATGGACGTATTCGTACAGCTAAAAGTGTGTTCTAGATATTAGTCTGGGGACAGGTGTTAAAAAAACAATCTCCAAAGTCTCTTTGGTTATAAAAGTGTGGGAGGGAGATGTCTCAATCTCTTCCTTTTATTGTGAAGAGTAAGAATATCAAAGGTGATTAGCTCCAAATTTGTCTGGAAACTTGAAAACAATATGGAGGCAAAAATTGTCATAAAAACAACTAAAATATTTGTAGTTAGTATATATGAAAGAAATTGTAGTCAAATAATGTATTTAAGGCAAGGGATTTCAAATAATTTGCCGAAAAAATTATCTGGCATCCATGGGAGGAGATTTTCAGCTTGGCGTCCAGCATGACCATCCCTGAGAATCAAAATGGTAGAATGTTGTATATGTGGTCGAAAATTTTATCAGAGACTTATGTTAATAGGGGAAACATAACCAGTTCCAAAAGTTTACCAGTTACCTTTATTGCAGCAGCACCTACAGATAACTCTGTGCAGCTAAGTTGTATGAAACAGTTTGAAAACATCAATTCATTCGTACTTGGGCCAGGAAATAAAGTTAATGGCATTGTATAAATATGTTAAACAGCTGAAAATGGTATAATAAGACTGGTGAACTACTATAGTCATTACCTTGCTACTTACTAATGGATACTTAATTCAGATCAATAGTGTTCCTGAAATGTGTGTATACAGTTATCCGTGTGGCACAGCTACTGCTCGGTAGATTATTGAGGGTAAACATGTACACAGGGGCTTAGAAGCTCATGATGAAATTCTCTTAACACTTTCGATAATGTTACTTGAAAAGTTCAGTCAATAAAATGCAACTTTTCTTGAGTTTATGGGAACCTCTAGTTTCAAATGTGCAAAATGATTTTAACAATGGAAGCGCAATCCCAAATAATTGTATCTACTTTGAAAGAACACAAAATTTTATAGAAACTTGTTAATTTTCTGACGAATAGGATGGAAATGAGACAATATTCAAATATGCAATGACCTAAATGGATATGATGGGAGCAATGTCCTTTGTGAAGTGCTGTAAGAACAGCAGACTGGTTGCTGTCCTTAGCAGCCTTTCGAGACTTCGTAAAACATAAAAATGCAAGAATGTAACGTTATACCTGTCATAAATTAACGAACTGGAAACGTGAGAGACATTAATATGGAAAGAATACCTGCAAATTGATTGGGTTGTGAATAGGAGAATAATACCTTTTACAACCATTGTTTTTGCAACCATACTGCCCACCATATAGTTGTAGGTCTACAGACAACATTTGAGAAATTAAAGGAAAAGATTGGATATCTCCTCCCTCTCTTATATTATTAAAGAGCCCACGGGTGACACTTGTCGTGAGTTTAAATACCGGTATCAATAATATTGATTTAGAAAATAGTCCTTGCCATACGAATATGCGTTCAAATAGATTGATTAGCGTTTATCAAAATAGCTGACAAATCAACAGTAGAAAATATTTTATGAAGCATGTTATGATTGTTTTTAGAATAACAATTCAAAAATTTACTTCACACTTCCATATATATGACATATACATAATTTAGCATGAGGTGAAACATTATTTGTAATGTTTCTCACGTTCTACATTTCAATATTTAATTATTGTTTTTTTTTCTGAATGATACTATTTAAGCGCTTAAAACAAGTGAAGTGTTTAGTACCGTGGACTTAACTTATAGTAAACTTCGAATCTCTGAAACCTCATCTGCTTTCGCACAACGTAAAAAGTTAAGTTTAAAAATTGACGGAATTAGAAATAATGTTTTTAAGAGGACGTTGGTGATAGATGTACAATATCTAAGACATTTTTAACTTAGACTAAAGAATAACCTCTCAAATAGTAGTTAAAAGTGAAGTTACAATAGGTAGGTAAGTATAATCGGTAGTTCATTCACCGAAGTTTCCATTAGTAAAATTAAACTAGGCCTATATGTTACAAATAAACAGATAATTTGAAATTGCAACAACACTACCAAAAACTTGCATAGTTAATCTGAGCGAGCGGGCACCGAACAAAGGAATCAGTCTTGTCACGTCTGGTCCGACCAGCTGTGTTCTTCAAAATGTTTTTCTACTTTTCCTCCACGCAAACGCAGGTACATTTCCCCCAAAAGTTCTACCTTCCTCAAACCTTTCCCATTTAGAGGTAATTTATGCATGCACAAAAGTCAAACGGATAATGAATGGGGTGCCATGTAAAATAAAACTGTCGCTACATTTTTGTCAGTGACGTCATTTGCATACTGGCCAGATATATCAACAAAGTCACTATATTGGCATCACTGATTGGATGCTCATGTCAAGAAGTGTTCACTCTGTCTGTGAACAATAGAAGCAAAAAAAAAAAAAAAAAGCACGATGGTTGGCCGGGCAGACAGGGTAGCAGACATCAAGGGGTAGGAAAGGTATATTCCCCTCCCTTGACTAATACTCGATATCAGCTGGTAAAACGCTCGGTAAGGGTGTTTCTCCCCTAGCGATATTGGCGTCTTGTGTTTGTTCGGGAGGCTAGGGTAGTGTTTCCGCCGTTGAACTAGGGGATGAAGCCATGAGCCCGAGGGACAGCATTTTCTGAATCCACTACATGGGGTGGAGGGGGGAGGGGGGGTCGATACACGAAACCAATCCACCCTTTCCCCTCATGTACACCAACCGAGATCAAGAGATACAGACTGGAGGATTCGATGATATTCTTTTATTGAAGGATTTGATACAGACTTTCCGACAAGAGTTGCGAGTCCCTTCTTTAATATATGAACATATAGCGCGGGGGTGGTAGCGAATTCAGAGTGACGACAGGTGAGAGTTTGATAGATGCATTCAAACTGACAGGATTAGATTATTATTATTAGCACCACGTCTTACTACCCGTTCGGGTTATATGAGCTTACGCTAATGTGTAATTGTAGGGTGATTGGGAGATGAAATGGAGAACCTACAGTTTAACGTGGGATCCGAACCACGGTGGAGGTCTGACATTCCCCACATTCACAAGTTGTGATTAATACACGTCTTCCCAGAGGTGAAGGAAGGGTTTGGAAATCAGATAAATCTGTGCTGGGACCGAGGATTGAACCCCGGACCCCAGCACAGAAGTCTGACACCTTACCTCTAAACCGCCAGGTCACCTTGATAGGATTAGATGATGGTTAACAAGCTTGACCTGTATCTCAGAGGATATGGATGTATAAATAAAGTTGCTAAGGGAGCAGTTTCCCTTCCTCATTCTAGGAAAATATCTTCAGTTGTTTATAGTAAGCCCCCCCATCCTCTTAGTTTATATAATGTCCACCAGGTAGCTTATTAGCTTTAAGGGGAGAGTGTGGGGGACTTGAGAAAAGGCAGTGTTTTGCAGATTTTATAGCAAAACCTTCTTTTTTGGATCAAACTAAATAAAATATTGTTTCAATACAAATATAGAGTTTCATTTTTCTTCACATGGTGATATTACCAGTTGTTTAATATCTTTCATGAGCATGGTGGCATTAGATGACACACTTTTTAAATTACGAAAAAAGTTGTCATTAAATCCCTTGACCCTCTTGACAGATATTCAAGAACAGTTGAGGTAATTATGCGAAGAAAATTAAACTATCTATGTTTCTGATGAAGTAATATTTAAATTTATTTTGAGAAAAAAATATATTTTTACATAAAATTGCAAGAACACTTAATTTTCTCGCGTCTCCTGCATCCTCATCTTAAAGGGCAGGACTAATAAACAGTAACACACAATGTTAAAATACATCTTTCCGATCCTGATGAGAAGATGAAAACGGGATACAAACAATGGAGGATGATGTCATCATAAAGATGCGATGAAAGAGATAATAGAAAAGAATAATGGGTTAAGGTTAGTGAATAAAAGTTTAAAAAAAACACTATCAACATTGCTGTTAAAAGGTGTATCCAACCCCGGGATCACAGGCGTTATGACAACTTGGCCGACCTCAGTGGTCTTGGGAAAGAATGCTCGCCACAGGACCCGATGCTCGTGGGTTCAAATCCAGCCGGGTTTGACGGATTTTTCGTGAACTATAAAAATCCGTTGCACAACTTCCTTCAGCGGGGAATTAAAGTTATCAGTCCCATGTCGATTGTGGTATGTAAAGGAGGAAGGTATGTGTAAATACTTTCCAGGCAAAAGTTGTAGGTCTTTTAGCACTCACTCATAGAAATTCTCGTGTGCTGATATAGGCTAATCAGTTTGGTGAAAAAAGTGCACGTTAAAAACCTCAAATAAATGAAAATAGAATAAATAAAACTACTTAATTTTACCGGCGAGCTTCAAATTTGATCAATATCTTGCTGGTTTGAATATTTACCTGCGTGGTTTACATCCCCCCCCCCCCCCAACATCCCCACTACTTCCATCACCAGATATGGATAGTCAAGTACTTTCTAGAAGTGGTGTTACCTACTATTCAAGCAGACTGAAATGTGATTATTTTATCACCGTGTCTTACTAATTGTTCGGGTTGTATACGCTTATATACTAATTACGCTAATGGTTTTAGGGGTGAAGAAGGTTATATCTATAGAGAACGTACCCACATTTGTGTGGAGAGAGAGAGGTGTAATACCATTTTGGAAAAAATCCTCAGGTATCCCAGTCTACAGCAAGAGTAGCGCCTTAGACCATGCGGCCACCAAAGCGGGTAAATGTGGCAGTTAAAAAGATAATACGCTTTAATGTGTAGGACTGGATGAAATCAAATTAAGCTTAGCAATTATCTGGAAAGAGTAAATAAAATCACATCACGGACATAATTCAAAAGCGAAAGATCGTTGACTACTGATGATGGCATAGTAAGTAGTAGTAGTAGTAGTAGTAGTAGTAGTAGTAGTAGTAGTAGTAGTAGTATGCAGCACCTAACACATCTCTGAGCAGGCCCGCAAAGCTCGGTTGTACGCCAGCGAACATAGCTCTAAAGGGGCAGACCGCAGCTAGAAGACGCCACAATACATACCAGCGCGCCGAGCCACTACTTGCCAGCCATGCATTATTCACAACGCACCCATGTAGACACTCTTGAGACTCCAGACAAACAGATACCCCCTCCCAACAACTATAGTCCTGGTACCTAAAGTTGGACCTCGGAGAATCCAGACAAACAGATACCCCCCCCCAACAACTACAATCCTGGTACCTAAAGTTGGACCTCGGAGAATCCAGACAAACAGATACCCCCCCCCAACAACTACAATCCTGGTACCTAAAGTTGGACCTCGGAGAATCCAGACAAACAGATACCCCCCCCCCCCCCCCAACAACTACAATCCTGGTACCTAAATTGGACTCGGAGAATCCAGACAAACAGATACCCCCCCCCCCCCCAACAACTACAATCCTGGTACCTAAAGTTGGACCTCGAGAATCCAGACAAACAGATACCCCCCCCCCCCCCACCAACAACTACAATCCTGGTACCTAAAGTTGACCTCGGAAACTCCAGACAAACAGATACCATCTTCCCAACAACTACAGCCCTGGTGAATAAAGATGGACCTCAGAGACTCCAGACAAACAGATACCTCTTCCCAACAACTACAGCCCTGGTACCTAAAGTGGACCTCGAAGACGCCAGACAAACAGATACCTCCTCCAAAACTACAGCCCTGGTACCTAAAGGTGGACTTCGAAGACTCCCGACAACAGATACCTCCTCCCAACAACTACAGTCCTGGTACCTAAAGGTGGACCTCGAAGACGCCAGACAAACAGATACCTCCTCTCAAAACTACAGCCCTGGTGAGTAAAGATGGACATCGGAGACCAGACAAACAGATACCTCCTCCCAACAACTACAGCCCTGGTACCTAAAGGTGGACCTCGAAGACTCCTGACAACAGATACCCCCTCCCAACAACTACAGTCCTGGTACCTAAAGTGGACCTCGAAGACCCAGACAAACAGATACCTCCTCTCAAAAACTACAGCCCTGGTACCTAAAGGTGGACTTCGAAGACTCCCGACAACAGATACCTCCTCCCAACAACTACAGTCCTGGTACCTAAAGGTGGACCTCGAAGACGCCAGACAAACAGATACCTCCTCTCAAAAACTACAGCCCTGGTGAGTAAAGTGGACATCGGAGACTCTAGACAAACAGATACCTCCTCCCAACAACTACAGCCCTGGTACCTAAAGGTGGACTTCGAAGACTCCCGACAACAGATACCTCCTCCCAACAACTACAGTCCTGGTACCTAAAGGTAGACCTGAGCTGCACGAGTTAAGTGGAATAACAGCATATACAGCCGGGATCCGTGCCCCACTCGACTTCCGGGCAAATCAAACTGTGTGTTAATTGGCTCGGATGGAGAAGCTATAAAAGATAGCATCCGTTAGGAGTGTCGCAGTTTCAATTGTTTTTCTAGAATCGCTTCTTACCACACGTCCAGTTTTTCACGTGTGAACAAATTACGTTAATGTGGTAGGGATTAGGAAGGTTGAATTTAGAGGAAGTTTACACGCATTTACGTAGAGTGGATTTTTTTTTAAGAAAAACCACCATCAGTACACCCAACCGGGTTTCAAACCCTGATATATCCATCATCGGCAGCAATTGCGAGAGTGACGATTTGACCATGCGGCCACCGAAGAGGATATAAGTTTTAATCGTTTATTCAATTAGAGCAAAATATTTGGAAATAGGTATTTTCAAAACGTTGTTAGAAAAAATCGTGTATCCAAACGCTTTATAATATATCTAGTTAAATATGTTATTATTATTACTATGACTAGGTTATCTGAAATGAACTTTTAGAACGAACTGACCTCAGGACATCATCTACAAATTGACAAATACTGAGGAAAAAGACATTCAATGTTTTCCATTGATAACTTTTTAAGTCATGCCGGAAGTCAAACCCAGGACCCTTAGCTCAGTTAACAAACGCATTTCCACCTGAGTTAAGGGAATGAATTAATGGAATTGCTTATTTTTTCATTTGTATTTAATATGTTGTAAATGAGTGAGCCGTTTTGATGTCAAAAATTATTAACTACGGTACACACTAACAGGTTACACATGATTAAATTATAATTTAAACACCACTTCTGATAAACTTGGTAAAAAATAATACAGCTACATTTTTCACACGAGTTTGGCTTGTTTTTAAACAAGAGCGTCTACATTTTGACCAAGAGTCCAAGAGTAGGTCCAGACCCTCTTAATTACCTCCATTAGATCACGTTTTATCGGTCATTTAATTCCTACCCGTCTTCACCTTGCTTTAATTAGCACAAATGGTAACCTGCCAAATTCAAAGTATGAAGAAGATGTTAGAAACTTCTTTGTTTCTTCCTCCTATTAGACCGGCGTCGAACTGTAGTCGGCTACCAACCCCCACAAGGAGAGGAAGCAAATTAACTGTAGGCTCCTTGCTATTTAAATATTACCGACAAAATGTACCTCTCATCATATATTTTAATTGATGTCACACATACACAAATAATTACTCTATCGTATTCCATGTTCCACAGCAGAAACGTATGTATATATAAGTTGTCTTTGTTAAATTTGTTTTATGCTCACACTAAATCAGTAGATTACGCAAATGCAAATAAATGACTTTAAACCTATAATGCAAATGTCGCAGCGACAACAACAGAAGCTTATTAAAGCTCATTGATTCAGGACGACGGATTACGTGTAGACAATATCTTACCTGACGGCACCGGAGAAAATATTTGAAAACATATTTTCTACTTTTAAATTACTTGAACGAGTGGTGTACTTATTTAATATCAAATTCTTGTCACCAATGGTGGAGTATAGTCTCTCTTTCTCTAATTATAACATTTATTATTCCTATGGCCATTAGTGTAATTAGTACACATGCGTATAACTCAAAAGCATTCTAAGGCGCGGTGCTAATTTTATTTTTAAGAGTTCTAATAGGGCAAAAAGCATTCTAACACTTAAAAAGTGGCAGTGTTAGTGTGATCATTCTTGGGATCTTATTTTTTTTAGCCAGTAGAGGCTTCCAACAATGAACATGTTAAAACAAATATACCGAATTAAATTGAAAGACGATAATTTTTTTAAATATAACTCTAGATTTTAGAAACTAGCTGCAAAGTAAGCCATCCGACATAGCTTGACCTTGAAGAAACATATAGGCCTATATATATAATAAACCGCGTCTTACTACCGGTTCAGGTTTATATATATATAATATATATATATATATATATATATAGAATATATATATATATAATTACGTTGATATTAGTGATATAAATTGAATTTAAGAATTATGTCTATTATTACGTGTGTATATATATATAGCCTATATATATATATACTAATTACGTTGATGAGTTAGTGATGATAAAGGTTGAATTTAGAGAAATTGTACATGTATTTACGTGGAAGAATAGTGGGAAAACCATTTAGAGAAAAACCACTCTTAGTACACAGATCTCCCTGTCATCGGCAATTTAGTATTTTATGAGAGCGACGCCTTAGAACATGCGGCCACCCAAGGAAGGGTCAATTATATTTGAAAGATTTTATATTTCAGTAGGTATGAGTTTACAATTTTAGGGTATCTTTACCATAATGTTGTTTCCTATTCTCTTTATTCTTTTCTCCATAAAATGTTAGTCCAACTAAGTGTGTCAGCCTTTATATACATTCATTTAGGTTAGGCAAATTAGGTAGCCCTCTCACCCCTTGGATGAAACCTAATTTAGGAAGGTAATAGAGCTCGAACTAAGACGTCCCATTACTGTGCGGTTTTCTGTAATATACTTTAGAAAACAGATGCAATAGACGTATTTACGCGAATGACCAGCTAGTATAGTTTTCGCGCTCC
The DNA here is from genome assembly GCA_039000515.1 of Timema cristinae. Classification (NCBI taxonomy): domain Eukaryota; kingdom Metazoa; phylum Arthropoda; class Insecta; order Phasmatodea; family Timematidae; genus Timema; species Timema cristinae. Next base: position 17,577,467 of record JBCFYV010000935.1, read on the forward strand.
TTTTATCGCTGCTGGGTACGAGTGTTAATGATCCGATACCAGACCTATGTTTGTTATCGCTTTCCTCGACCAAACTAAAGAGCCTGGTATCAACAAATGAGCTGAGAATTGTGCAGCAATTTCAAAACAACATGACTTCAAATGTTAGATTTAAATGAGCAGACATTCGTAGTAGATGGATTTTAACAGTTATATTTAAATTAGAATGGACAGAAATTACTATCAACAAACATATAACAGTAAGTAGCATTTATTATTGATAAATAAAAACAAAAAAGGATTTTCATATCGTAGCATTTAATACCCTTTGTAACCAATATTCTCCATACTAGTTTGGGAGTTTTTTAAACTAATATTTTGTAACTAGAATTATTTATTAATTATTTGTGAAAGGTACTTAAAAAGCATTTAGCTATGGATAGAAAACTTTGGAGTACCTATGATTTTCTCTAGGCCCATTTACTCATACATATATGCATTCATACATACTTCATGTGTTGCGTAGGCTATTTTTATGAACAAAAGTTAGGCTTGGAATTATGTGTAAATATTAGGCCTTGTCAAAATAAACACCAATCAATCAAAGAATAAAATTAAAAAGTTAATTTTCCTTTGATTTTCTATATATATATGTTAATTTATATATATATATATATACATATAAAAATTAACCTACCAGCTGCTATATCTACTCCACCCTAATCGCCATTTTGTTATGTAAAAACAACTCCAATTCGATTTTGCGCTCCACCTTTGTCAGAACCACTTGGTCGAAAACACTCAATACCAAGACATGACCAAGTAAATCGTGAAAACTCTCCTATTGGGACCAATGAAACAATTTTAAAGTTAAAAACTGATAAAATAATCCCAATATTTGTTGTTGTCATGTTTTAAATGTATAAAACCGCACTTAGGATAAGTTTTCTGTTTTGAACGTGATCTAGTATTTAATTTCTCAGTTATTCGGTCGTAAGATGATCTCTTAAATCACTGATGGCCTGTAGTGAGATTAAATTAAAGAGATAAGAAAAATCCACATAAATATACCGCAATGGGATAAACCTGTTAACATGATTAAAAGTTGCTCCGATGTAATTGTTCCGGCCAGCAACATCTTCAAGGTGAGTAATCCTTGCTAAAGGAACCATTGTGAACGCGTCCACTTTGTCGGAAACCTGACTGTACAAAAGCCATCATGGGAGTGGGTCGCTGTTTTGTGTGTGTCAGCCTTGCCAGAGGGAAAGGCACATTATGTCTAGTCTAGCCCTCTACTATTTATGTTACGATATTGAGATAACCCCGTATTTCGGTTTTGTCCTGCGATTCCCCGTCGTTTTCTCAAATTACAAAATATGTACTTTTTTTGTTTCTCATAATCCGAACATATGCGGGGCATGGTCCAAATATTGGAGACAGTAAATTTTTCATTTCGTAATATATAGTAACGTTTCGTAGAATTTTACAGCCTTAAACCTTATATTATGTATGTGAACTAAATATTAGGTTATTTTAAGAAGGCAAGCGAGTAACGCTTATCTGGCTACAAAACTATGTTTTCAGTTTCTGAAAACCTCAAACCAGATAAAATGTCAAGTTCATATATTCTGGTTTGTCAGTAACGGAAAGGTCAGGGTTTGAAAGACCACCAGGTGTAATTACGGTGGCCCCACCCCCAATTGGTTTTCCAATATCCCTCCACGCGAATGCGGGTATATTTCCTCTAAATATAACCTTCATAATCCCTAAACCCATTAACGTAACTAGTACATAAGCGTATAGCCAAAACTCTTCTAAAAATGCACTGCTGGTGCATTTACTTAAAATTCATCATCTTTATCGTATGCACATGTGATGTGAATCACGGATAGCCCGAACAACCGGTAAGACGAGTCGCACTAAAATAATAGAGGTATACAAACTTATGCTTAAAAAATCTGTAAAAAGAGGCTTAAACCTTAGACCTCTGACTTAATTATTCATTACTCTATGATGAAGCTATTTAGATGAAAACCAAAGAAATGATATTTTTTGAAGAGCGACGCCGGTTAGAAACCTCAACCGCTGGAGGCTACGCCTATATTTCAAGATGTGTGTGTGAACACCTTGGCGTAATTTTTATGACTACTAGCGACTAACGCCTTTATTTGTACCCCTTGTCTTAATTCACATTCAAGCTAACCACATTTAATTACAATGATCACCACTATAGGGTGGGTGGGGATCTCCTCCTAAAAGGAGAAAATTATACATCAAAATGTAATTTTTCTATGGTGGAGGTAACTATGGCAATGGGTCATTTTACTTGGTCTATAAAATTCAGTTGTATAATGGACTTAACACAGATAACAAGTCGATTCCGGCCTCCTTTATTACGGCTAGAGATGAAAATTTTCTGCACTAGCGGCTTGCGATGGAGGTATTAAATTGTAGAGGTGGCACCTAAAGCCTAGTATACTTCAAAACATAGTGTGTTAAATTGTAGAGGTGGCTTCTAAAGCCTAGTATACTTCAAAACATAGTGTGTTAAATTGTAGAGGTGGCTTCTAAAGCCTAGTATACTTCAAAACATAGTGTGTTAAATTGTAGAGGTGGCTTCTAAAGCCTAGTATACTTCAAAACATAGTGTGTTAAATTGTAGAGGTGGCTTCTAAAGCCTAGTATACTTCAAAACATAGTGTGTTAAATTGTAGAGGTGGCTTCTAAAGCCTAGTATACTTCAAAACATAGTGTGTTAAATTGTAGAGGTGGCTTCTAAAGCCTAGTATACTTCAAAACATAGTGTGTTAAATTGTAGAGGTGGCTTCTAAAGCCTAGTATACTTCAAAACATAGTGTGTTAAATTGTAGAGGTGGCTTCTAAAGCCTAGTATACTTCAAAACATAGTGTGTTAAATTGTAGAGGTGGCTTCTAAAGCCTAGTATACTTCAAAACATAGTGTGTTAAATTGTAGAGGTGGCACCTAAAGCCTAGTATACTTCAAAACATAGTGTGTTAAATTGTAGAGGTGGCTTCTAAAGCCTAGTATACTTCAAAACATAGTGTGTTAAATTGTAGAGGTGGCTTCTAAAGCCTAGTATACTTCAAAACATAGTGTGTTAAATTGTAGAGGTGGCTTCTAAAGCCTAGTATACTTCAAAACATAGTGTGTTAAATTGTAGAGGTGGCTTCTAAAGCCTAGTATACTTCAAAACATAGTGTGTTAAATTGTAGAGGTGGCTTCTAAAGCCTAGTATACTTCAAAACATAGTGTATTAAATTGTAGAGGTGGCACCTAAAGCCTAGTATACTTCAAAACATAGTGTGTTAAATTGTAGAGGTGGCTTCTAAAGCCTAGTATACTTCAAAACATAGTGTGTTAAATTGTAGAGGTGGCACCTAAAGCCTAGTATACTTCAAAACATAGTGTGTTAAATTGTAGAGGTGGCACCTAAAGCCTAGTATACTTCAAAACATAGTGTGTTAAATTGTAGAGGTGGCTTCTAAAGCCTAGTATACTTCAAAACATAGTGTGTTAAATTGTAGAGGTGGCTTCTAAAGCCTAGTATACTTCAAAACATAGTGTATTAAATTGTAGAGGTGGCACCTAAAGCCTAGTATACTTCAAAACATGGTGTGTTAAGAGACAAGTGGGTTAGAACGGGCCGGGGTATGGGCGAGGGGGAGGGCTAGATAGGAAGCAAGAAGGATAGGGGGAGACAAATGTCAGGCCAAACTTAAAATTATTTTAGTTAATTTATTGATGATAAAAATTTGAAGTATGATTTATGAACATAGCTAGTCTACAAAGGCTCGCATTCATTTGTTTATTTACTTTATTTTAGTACCGCGTCTTACTATCCTTTCGGGTTATACGCCTTAATCCTTATGTACTAATTAGGTTAAAGTTTTAGGGACGAGGAGGGTTGAATTGAGAGGAATTACATCCAACCAGGATCGAAATCCGATCGCTTTGTCATCGGCAGTTTAGTTTATTGCGAGAGTAGCACGTTAGACCTTGCGGCCACCAAAGCTCGTTTGAAGATGTTTCTTATGTTAACACCCTTAGGAGAAATTAATCTCAAGTATAAACGTCGACATTTGGAATATTTATATCTTGATTACATTGATTCCATTTAGTCAGATGATATTATTTTACAGAAATAATAATTGAAAATTTTCCGGAAAAAATAGGGGGAGGGGGGGAATTTTTCGTCTTACATCTCTAACTACTGCTACCAATTACTTTGTTTATGGAGTTCAATTTTCATATGAAGAACTTTTTTAGGAAATACAAAAATATTTTTGCAATCAAAATTGATCACATTTTACTGTTTTATTAGTGTTATTTGAAAGGTATTGAAATTATTTATCACAAGCTACAGCTACAAGTCACGTAACTTTACGTATGGACAGGTGAATATAGATCTAATCACTTTTATAGAGGTCTTTCTATGAAGATAGGATTATAGGTAGCGATAGATTACCTGAGCCATCAAACCAGTAGATTCCTCTTAAGTTGTTCTTATGACTTTTATAATATCGAGATAAGCCAAGGCCGCGGCAAATATTGCTTTATTTATTGTTTAAATAGTATAAAAAATAAAGAAACAAATAAATTCACTTGAAGATAACTAAGAATCCCTCGTAAAACACCAGATTTCGCGCCACTTTAGGACAAAGTGCATTCTGCTAACTTTTGTGTTTGTGAAATTTAGTAGGCCCTATATACACATGAACACTTTATTTATGTATTGTATAGCTAATACAGTAGCGAATTTCGTCAAAATAGTTCTAGTTTTCAAATTAAAACTGCTGTTCAAACATTTGAACTTGCTTTTGTTCAGGAATAATTTTTGGAGTTTTGAGTGATTGTTATTTAAACTACTAACAAACAACACCATATACGAAAAGAAAAAAGTAATTTATAGAACTTAAATTATTTAAACTTCTGTCTGCCCTTGGTTAAAAAATAAAACCCCATATAAATTCTTACTAAAGGCATTTAATATTAATAACTTGCCTTCGCCTCCAGCGGTTGGGGCCAAAAACCCCGTTAAAAGTTTGGTTCTGGTAACGGCATTACTTTAATTATTATATAAGCTATGTTTATTTTTGTATTTTATATGCTATAAGCAGCTGTAACATTTTTAAAAATTTGTTTTAGCTCAGTGCTACTGCATTATTTTGAATTTGTACTAAACTTCTAATATATACATTTAAATACTTTAAAATATAAGACAATCTCTGTAGTATAGTGGTCAGAGTTCCTAGTTACGTATCCTAAGGTCCCGGTTTTAATCCCCGGCGCTTTCAAAAATGTATCTGTGAAGCAGTGGTTCTTTAACGGGTCTCCACCGTGGTTCGGATTCCACGTTAAACTGTAGGTCTTCCATTTCATCTCACAATCACCCTACCATTACACATTAGCGTAAGTGCATACAACCCGAATGGGTAGTAAGACGCGGTGCTAATAATAATAATAAATAATAATAATAATAATAATAATAATAATAATAATTTAACGGGTCAAACTCAGCCTCGGGAGGACAAATGAGGAGCTACTTGAATAAATAGGTAGCAGCTCTGGTTTATAAAACTGAGATTAACGGTTAGAGGGTTCATTGTGCCTACCACAAATGTTGTCACCATTCTCGCTATCGGCGGTGGCCGCTCGGTCAGTAAAGCTCGCTTGCGGGTTCATACAAGGATATGGTTTTTTACATTTAAATATATTGATTAATGTTTGTTTATATCTGTATGTCTTTAGAGCATCCGTAATTTATTTAATTATGTTAATTATTTAAGCTTGGCATAATGTTTGCTTATAAAATAAAGTTGGATTATATTCTATCTATACTTATTAAAATAAAATGTACCTTATAAGACTTTTTGTTTAGAAATTAAGGCTTGTATAATCATTAATAAATATTATGTCATACGTCAGACTAGATAGAAATAAATATTACAGTAAACGTTAAAGTAGAGTTAATGTCCTATATCAATTAGTTTCCTGGTTTTTTTTTCACCCCTTCACCTAAAATACTCCTTGGACCTGTAAATGATGGTCTGGGGATGATAAAAATATAGTTCTAGAATAAATAAACCCGTAGAGGAGGAAACCATTTAGGGTAAAAAAAAAACTTAATACACTCGACCGGGATTAGATCTCCAGCCTCCCCATCTCAGACAAAACAAACTAGACCAGCCTGACGCCTTTGCCCCTATGCCCACCGACCAGGCCACAGTTTACAATTTATAGACTTGTTAAAGCACTACCAACTTAACCATCGAGTCGGTCTCTAATCCATGAGGATTGTCTTATGTTACTTTGAAAGTGTAATCTACAGTTTGATTTTGGTTAAAAGAAGATTAGAAAATCCAAACGTATTTTTTTGCAGCCAACATAGATAACTGTGTTATTTTCTATTATTGATAATATCTATCTAATAGAGACAGCTGCAGATCACATGACTTGATGTTTGACTATATTAAAATGGTTTCAGTAGGCCTAGCTTTAGTAAATTTTCTTTTACATCCCCAACTGTTTCCAACCTGGGGCTTGGGTCAGTTTTTATTCAAACCATATTATTTCCACCACCTCCTTACTAGGCCTGTCGTATCTTAATATGCCTTATAATTTAACTTAAGACTAGGATAGACACAGCATCCAGACCCCCACCGTTAATCCATAATTGTGAAAGGGTAAACCCACATTTCACAACCGGTAATTTTTTTGGTAATCAAACCCGGGACGCTTAACTCAATATACCGACAAGCTACAGACCGGGCTAAGATGTCGGATAAATTTAGTAACTACGGATCTTTTTAATACCAACACATTAGCTCAGCTGGTGGAATATCTAGCTAGAGAGCTGAGGGTCCCAGGTTCAAATCCCGGCATGATCGAACATTTTTATCGTTGGTGAAATGCGGCTATATATACTTTCACATTGATAAATTAACGTCTGGCTACTGGATGTTGTGCTTATCCTTGTTTTAAGTTATATTATTAGGTATTTGAAGCTACGACAGGCCTAGTAATCCGGTAGCGTATTGATTAAAAAAAATACCAGGCCACAGACTCAAAATAGTACTGGACGTAAAAATACCAAATATAACTCACATATGCGAGTACGCGGGCTAAGGCGTCCCCTAACCTAGTCTGATTTGCCGGTGATGGGATGAGGATGGTTATTACCAGGTTGTTCTCCACTCATCCTTCACGCAAATGGGGATACATTTCATGCAAACGCTACCTTCCTCATCCATATACCATTAGTCCGGATTGGTAGTAGGGTACGACGCACATGTTTACTTTACAATACTCGAAAGGCTTGGTAACTTATTGATTTCTTTTATCTGCATTTTAACACCAATATTATTAAAAGCGGGAGGGAGGGGTGTAATGGAGGGGGAACGCCGTTCCTGCACTGCTTTTTGTGGAAAAATATTAAATTTCACTATGACGAGCCGAGTATTAAAATATTCTCGTGTTAAAAATTTTCATAATTATTATTTTTTCATGTAAAGTTTTTTTTACTGTGAAATTCTAAATTAACATGTAGATTTTATATTAATATTATGCTAAAACTCTGGTGAAATTTACTGTGCTGTGCAAATTTTTGTAATTTTAGGGGAAGTCCGCTAAGTACGTTGCTTCCTTAGTAACCATTAATAAAAGCTCTGATGCCTTACACAGTGAAGCCATCGGCGTCGGTGATTTAGTAGTGAAAGTATTATTTTAATAATTAATCACCCACCAGGTAGCTGAATGGTCTAAGGTGTCATCTCGCACTAGACTGGATTACCAAAGACAGGGATTTATTGAGGGTGGTTCTCCAATATGGTTTTCCAATCTCCATCCACAAAAATGCGGGTACACTTCCTTTAGAATTAACCTTACTTATCACCAATACACTAGCTAAATTAGTACATAGCCGTGTATAGCCCAAACAGGTAGTAAAACAAAAAATACTGAATTTAAAAGAAAGAAACAAATTAAATCCATTAAATATTTTTAAAATCTAGATCAGTGTTTTCTCAAAGCGTGCTTCGCGTAGCCCTTGGGCCTCTCCATAGTCATCTCGGGCTCCATGAGACGATTTTAGAATATTCTTTATTTGTTTTTCGCAATATTAAACTGCTTAGGTAAATTAGGATTGCCAATTTCTTTCACATATGAATAGAGGACATTCGCCAAAGGCGCCGCCAAAACACGTGATGTTTTACGCTTGTTTAATATTTGTAAAATTTTATCTCGGTTATTGAATGCTCATAATTCTAGTATAGAAATGTTTATGAGGTCTTCAGAATGTAATTTTTCTGGTGCCAGTGCTACTTTGACCCAAAAAGTCTGGGAACACTGATTTAGAGCATGCGATTTCTCTTAAGTTACTCCTTAAGACACGGTAAATAAGTTTTTCAAAATGTATTGTGGTTTTTGTAACCTTTGATCACAGCTTCAACCCTCCCCCCCCCCCCCCTCTCCAATATAAACATTACAATGTGTACTAACCTAGTTTGAATGAAGGGGTTCTTATAATGTCTCGTAACTTGAGGTGTAAAAGCTACATTCAGTTGAAACAAGGTTAAGCCAGTCGCATCTCAGAGCTGACCATAGCCCTCCCCCAATGGATTGTTTTTGTTTGTCGGCGCCACTTGGAGAGTATCAGGAGAGGGAGAAACGACGGACGTTTCAACAAGAGTTAGTTATCCCCGTCATTAGAGGAGAGGGTAGACAAGTTACACATACTCACGTCAAACTAAGTTGAGAAGCGGTTCCGTCCCGGGTCCGTGCGACGTGGCGTCGCTCATTAGCTCCACGCCATGACACACGCATCCTACACGCAACACACGCATCAAACGGAAACCACGACGGCAGAGAGAGAAAGAAAGAGAGCAGGCGGTGCCTTGCAGGGACTAAGGACGCGAGGACCTCGACGAAACCACAAACAACACCCCCATCATATTTAAAAAGAAAAAACCTTGACCATATAAAATATAGATACGACACCAAAAAATCACTGTTCACACCGATCTAGTTCTCTAGACACACGTCCGTCACATTCTCCCGCTAAACAAAATGAGTATAGACGCATACACTTCACTTGCACGCTCTCTCCAACAGACCCCGTCCACGCTACGGTGGCTCGCAGACACACATAACCCTCCCCCTCCCCTATGTACTCCTTACCCTCCCTCCAAAAGCTACAATATGCAATCCCTCCTCCCTTATTCACCCCCTTTCTCTTACAACTAGCCACCCCTTCTCCTTACTAAAAAAAACCCACCCCTCCACCCCCACGAAACAAAAATCAATGACTACGGAATGACAGGCGTATCCTAGCAACCAAGGGATCCCCCCTTTCTTCCCTTTCGACCCCTAAAACGTACGGACTCGGCGGCCCTAACAACCAATCGGAGCGGTCGTTGCGCCGGACGAGCCAACGGAAGGCGGCGATACATTTCGGAACTTGGGGCTTTTACCTCATACAACTTCCCGACCACTTCACCCCCAACCCGCCTTTAAATTAGTAATTTTGTATTCTCTGTCATTTTTTTTTTCTTTTTGTTAAATTTATCGTTAAATATATTTTTTATATCAAACAGCCCTTTCCTCTATTCCCTTTCAGAAATAGAGGGGGAACGAATCACGGACCCTTTGATCGAAACTTACCAAGTAGACGCCAATCTCCCACGGCTGCCACCTGTTATTTGTGTCAGACAAAATTTCCCGTTCTGTGTCTTCCCCCTCTGACGAGTGGTTCGCCTGGAGCCCGGTTTTCTTCTCTGTTGCTGAATCGGTCGACTATTCTTGACAAGGGCGGTTGCGTTTGTTTGGAGCTCAGTCAATATAATTGTGTAATTGCGACTTGGTAAACTAATTTGTTGTATTATATCGAGTTTCAATAACATCCGGACGTGAGAGTGTCAGCACAAAGCAACACGACTGTATGGAACGTGAATGGACGGCCCGAACCGCACTACCATCGGACGATGCATTAAGATATTCTAATTATTAGCTATATTGATAGAGCAGCCTTAAAATATACTTCGTCCTGTTGAATAATAGTGTTATTTGAGCTGGCAATCATTTCGACACTGTAGTCCAGTCTTAGCACGCCTGTCTTCTAATCCAACACTCCTAGGTTCTGTTGTTGTTTTTAAACTCCTTTGAATTTCCTTTCACAAATTGGTAGATTTGTCGTATTAAGGTGGGAGTCTTAGGGAACGAGAGCTGTCTAGGGCAGTATTTTTGCCATTTTTTTATGTGAAAACTTTTTTTTTCTAAATGAAATAAAACTATTTCTTCAGTAGAAACGTAGAGATTAATTTTCTTCACATGGTAATATCAACAGTTGTCGAATATATGTCGAGGATGTCCTGGCATTGTCAACATTATCTCTTCGTTTAAAAAGTTTGTCATCTAATGCCGTTATGCTCATGAAAGGTAATCAACAACTGTTGATACAACCATGTGAAGAAAATTAAACTATATGTTTATAATGGTAAACTTTTCTATTTATTTTAGTAAAAAAAAACCGCCTCGGTGGCGTAGTTGGCTAACGCGCTAGTCGTGTTTAGCTCGACTGCTGAGGACGGGGAGATCGAGGTTCGAATCTCGGTCGGGTGAACCGTGGGTTGTTTTTCCTAAATGGTTTTCCACTCTCCCTCCACGCAAATGCGGGTTCAATTCCTCTAATTCAACCTTCCCAATTCCCAACCATTAGCGTAATTAGTACTTAAAGCGTATAACCCGAACGGGTAGTAAGACGCGTTGCTAAATATATATATTTAGTAAATAAATTTTGTCATAAAAGATGTAAAAACAATTACCTTTAACTCACGCTTCCCACATCTTTACCTTAAGTCTGATTAATTAATTTGGAGTGGAGGTGATATAAGATAAATCGTCTGTAAATAACCAACACACTGTTACTGAAATGTAACGATAACTATCAACTTAGGACCTAGAGTCAACTTTCATAAATAACTCTTCGGGTCTCTATTCCAGTCAAAGCCCTAGGGCAAGATTTGAACAAGAGACTTTCATAAGTGGGAGCCCTCAGCCCCGCGAGCTACGTCATCTATTGTACCAATGCCCGAATGGTCAACTCCTGAAGACAGCAGACGGACGGTGGTCAACACAGGTAGCGTGCGGACATTGGTCAACACATGGGCCGCGCATATGCCACGAGGACACGGAACACTGGGCTTGACATATGACAGAGGGTAGGGGGGAGGGGTACAGAGGGGAGCGGGTATCTCAACCGCCTGAGAGCACAATGATATTGAAACTCAAATGACTTGCATCTCGTTTGCTTTCACGTCGCAGGAAGACAATCAAAACGGGATTCGAACCAATAAAGTCTCTTAAAGGTGTTTAGGTAATGTTTGAAGGTCAAAACCTTTGTCTTGGCCCAGAAAGACACTCGTGCTTTTTGTTCTTATAACTAAAAAAAGCGTGTTTTTTTAACGAGGCTATTACTTTTATCACCCGGGCTAGCAACTTAAATTAACGGATAGAGATAAGGATGGAGGCCTCACATTAGCATATAAAGGGGATGAGAAAAATTATAGTGATAAATCAATCACATGTGGAAAATCACCCCAAACTAACCCGGTCAAGATTCACACCCCAACTTTCCCGTCATCAACAATCTTATCTATTGCAAGAATGACACCCTACACCAGGTGACCAACAATGCAGGTCGAAACAAGACGTAGTACACTCAGTCTTTCATGTAAGGTGGCAAGCTTACCTTGTAAGTTTCCACTATGGTGTAGCTTATAAGTTATAAGATAAGGACCATAGTATTATTCGTCAAGGTACAACTGCCACTTTTTATGATAGCCATGGTTTTTACCAATAAAATAAAAATCTTTTGGTTACGATTTGTTTATATTTTTTCGTTATTTTCCCTGACACTCCTTATTCCCGACAGGGATCTTAAACTCTGCCTTACGAATGTAGAATACAGAGGGCAATGCAGTTATGTGATCTAGCCTGTGAATGCTGTTAGCGCTGTTTCCACAGTTGACTGAATAGCAGAAAGATATGTGCAGCTATAGCTATAGCTGTCTGGAAAGTAACCGGATTTGATGAAGGCAATCATCATCTTCTGAATTCTTGAGCTCGGGAGCCGCGGCAACCACGTTACCCTCCTTAAATATCAGTGATCAACTACCCTTGAATATATTTTTATTTTAAAACAAATAAACAGTGTTACTTATAGTGTAAAACACATCTTATATAAAGCATTTCAAACTCTTTAGATCATAGGGGCCACAATGAACATTAAAAATAGTGAGTGGGATTCGAACCACGGTGGAGGCCTGGCATTCCCCACATTCACAAGTTGTGATTAATACACGTCTTGTCATAGGGGAAGGAAGGGTTTGGTAATCAGATAAATCTGTGCCGGGACCGAGGATTGAACACCTGAACCCCAGCACAGAAGTCTTGACACCATACCCCTTGACAACCAGGTCCCCCCTAAGTAAAACAATAAGACTATGATTATATCTTTTACCCCGAAAACTTGAAACCTTTTATTGACCAAAATGGTACTAATGTCGGGAGGTAAATCTTCTGCCAAAGTTATTTTTATAATTTGTTGCCAAATTGGTCCCCGTAAGCCTTGAGTGTTTGATCTCAGTTCCCTTGAGAAAACAACTGTCAACATATGACTGGGCTGTCAAACATTGCACACACACTTGGTGTACACATTCAACACATTTTCGGGAAAAGATCTATGTCAAAGAAAGAGTATAGATTTGGTACACTAACCTCATTTGCTAGAATTATTTTCCAAATTATGCCCAATTCCCAAATATCACATTCCAAAATGTTGTATTTGTTCAAAGTTTACAAAAAAGAATGTCACGTTGCATGCTGGTTCACCATAAAGTCCATGGGCCGCGAAAAATCATGAATAGGGCTGCGAGTTTTACATGCCTGCATTTGATTTATATTTTTTACAAAATTGTCAACGAAGTTTTCGAAAACATTCCAATTCAGTGAACTATTCTTACATGAATTACTTTTAGAAAAATCAGCATACATCATAATGCAATATAAAACACTACCCAAATACACACTTTAAACAACATTGTTAGTCATTTTAAAAAAATTCAGAATTTCAAAAGTTAGTCGTCTAAAAAACAAGTCTATAGTGATATTTGTTATTTAAATCACTGCATAATTATCCAATTTAAACAACAGTTTAAAGCTATTTTTGAAAAATTTAGAACTTTTTCACTAATCAACTATTAGTTGAATACCAATAACTTTAGAACTAGAGTCAAAACCACAACAGCTAAATATCAATTTTGAGGGAAATTTATCGTTCCGACTGTAGCCTCTGGCACAGTCAGACTGAGAGACATGGTTACAAACATTATTACGATACTTTCTCACGACCCCTCGTCATCGTAAAACATTTATATTAATACAATGAATAATTAGAGTCTGTCTGTCATGAGCGTTTCGCGATATCGTCATGTACTTTTGATACTGCTAGTAATATAATATGAACAAGTCAGCACTGAAGACAAATTAAATGTGTTACTTTATAGTCAGATCGACATAAGAATAAACGTGTCTCACAGTTCAACATGTTTCTCGATATACTTTCGTGTGTTCGTATACAAAGCCATGAGCAACGCAGATGTACAATAAAATTTAGATATGAAGAGACTATTATGACAGTTATAAAAGTTACAAAAACAATTTTCATCTATTTTATACGTAAAATTGTGTAGTATTCAACGATAACTTTTAATAAATATCAATAGCTATGAAATAACGCTACTAATAAAGCAAAATGTTATAAGTGTTGAAAAATAAAAACTTTGTAGTTCATAAATGTTCATTTTTACCATATTACTATTTTGTTAAGCACCACATTTTACTATCATTATTATTAGCACCGCGTCTTACTACCCGTTCGGGTTATATGCACATCTTACTATCCGTTCAGTTTATATGCTTTAACTTTGTACAGATGATGTTTATATATACAGGGTGTATTTTAAATGGTGTCAAATATTCTAGGGGTGACCAAACACTAAGGGGATGGCCAGACTGGGCGAGAAAGCGACTTAAATGTAATGAGAGGTGGCCAGACTGGAGCGCGCGCGCTTGAAAGATAGAACTGGTTCTATTTTTAAAGCACGCGTGCTCGGCCCAGAACAGTCTAATTTACAGGCGCTAGGCAATATTATTGAATGTTGGTTCATTGAGTGCTAGGAAAACTTCTCATTTCGACATTTTTATTAATATCGATAGGTTTAGCACACTTGCTGCTAACTGCCTAATTTAATTGGTAAGATCATAAACCATACCTATGTGTGTGTGTGTGTGTGTGTTATATATATATATATATATATATATATATATATATATATATATATTATATATATGTGTGTGTGTGTGTGTGTGTGTAAAACTGATATGTTGAAATACTTCAATATTATAATCAAAGTAGGTATTAACAAATAAGAATCACCCATTAGCGTGGAGAGAGGATAAGAATACCACAACAATAAATCACTTGTCAAAAATCACCCTCAGTTCTTAATCTGAACCACAATTAGGATCTACCATCCAAAAGAGAGGGTTCAAACACTTAATAAGGAAATTTAAGAAAAAACACAATAACAATCGATAGAGTGGGCTGGGTGAGTGAGCTTGTTATACCCGCTGGGTAAGCTAGATAACACCCAGCACACGCAATTAGAGATAGAAGAGGGCAAGTTCTCACGGTCGCCCTCAAAGGTCGATCAACACAGCCCAGACGTCATACCATATTAGTGATTACCTCACATGAACTACTTAACTTAAAATAACCGAAGGATGATACTTATAAAGAAGGAACGAATATCACCATCAAGAATAATTTATTATAACTTCTCAAAAAAGAGAACAAAAATAGATATAAATACATAAACAATCATCAAGTATGTAACGTCTTTACAACCTTATCCAATGGCCTCATACCATGAGCGCCAAATTTGAAAGCAAACATCTACGCTTACTCAGGAAAGCTACAGTTTGGCGTGAAAGCAACAAATAAACCTCAGCCTAACCTCGTACAGTTCAATAAGACAATTACCAAAATATAACCTATAAACATTATTATTAATACCTCATCAGTCCCAAAAAGGGGAAGGGGGTATATGATTAAACCTAACTGACGTATTACCAGATGTTGGTGTTGGATTGACCCATGCATTAGATTGGCCTACACCTCTCGTTTACAACCACAACTTGGTTGCTATAACAACTTCCTTTTACCCCTATGGCGCGCTGATGGCGGCAGGTAATTCATGTTCAAATGTGAACATCAAAAACAACCCAAAAAGAACTATCCTAATACAATAAACATTAGCTTAATGAAACACCTTACGAGGTTTATATTTAAAGTTCATAGACAAGGTAAAATTATGAATGACATAATTTATAAGTTCAGCACCAAACTTATTAACCTTTGAAAATAATTAACAAAAGCAGGTTTTTTAGAGATTACGCTCGATAATATAAGTGCACAAAACGTAACATCATAAATAGTATACATAACATAATATGATCTCAGCAACCTTTACGCAATTTAAATTTATTATGCCCGAAGTTTTACGTTCAATCATAATAGATCTAAATCTTAACTGTGAACTTTGCCTTGTCATTTAAATCAACACAAATGCCCAAACGAAGTAAAATCGTAACTTGTTTCACTAACATATTAAATCTGAAAAATCATAAAGTCCAATTACTATATGCATACTGCTAAGTGCAAAGTTTTAAGTTATATGTAGGCAGATATTTGAAGACGCAACCTAATGCTAATATGAAAGTTTAAAGTCCATTTATCATGGAAAGTCACTAAAACGCAAGTTTGAAAGATCAAGTCTATCCATTATGAAATAACAACAAAGTGCCTAAACGGAATTTTAGAAACGTTAAAGATTTCATCTAAACTGAATTTAGCTTACATCGTTAATTTTGAAGCGTTCGCCTGTTCAGGCGAATTCCAACGCCAGCCCAAGAGTGGCTCACACTTCACATGGTTGGTCTTTTATATGCACAAAACACGGCTTGCAGAACATAGTCAAGGGGGGACCAAAGAACGCAGACAGGGTGGAGAAGGTTCTAGGAGCCTCACGGATCTAGTAGAAGCCCGCTCGTAAACTTGGTGGAGTGTTACTTCTTTTCTTCTTATGGTCTTTGGGCAAGCAGAAACGGCGTGACGTATTCCAGTTGACGCGCCTCAGTCTTACAAGGAAGGTCTTGACGGCCAGGTGTGTGTTGATAAGTGGCTCGCAGTGTTTACATGAGCATGGCCGCTGACGTCTTGTAGAATTGGGTAAGTTTACAATTCCTAGTATTGTAACTTTAGCTAGCGGCTAATGTTACAAATCCAATGGGTTTTTATCTTTGTGGACATCTAAAGTGCATTGTCTACTCAACTCCTGTGCCTTATGTTGAGGTTTTAAGAGAGCCTATTGTAAATGGATGTTGAGCATGTGTGAGTGAAGGTGGATGTATTCAACAGAGCACGACAAAGCATGGAACGCAGGCTCAGAAAATGCTGTGAAGCAGGGCAGAATTTTGGACAGTTTTTGTAACAAAGTGTTCTGTCTTCTTGAGTTTTTGTTTATTTTTGCTAAAACTGTTCTTGTTCAATTACACTAGTCCTTCTGTTGGATTGCCTATTAATTGAAAAATAAAATTCCTTCTATCTCAGAAACTAAGAGTTTCTAGACCCGTGTTTTTACGAACTTTTATCAATGTTTCGTGGATGGGAGTATACCCCTAGAATATTTGAAACCAATTTAGGGATGTGAATAAAGTATCAATACTTTTTTTCCCCGATACTTTTACTGATATTAGTACTCACACTATGGTATTAAATCGGTATCGAAAGAAACAAATTTTTTGTTATCTTCACTCATGCTGGGATGAAATTTTTACAACGATGGACTGTGGACTGTGGAGGAAGAACAAATGACACTATTTCTCAATTCTCGCTCATTTTCTGTGCGAAAAGCAAGAAGCAACTTTAGGAATTAATCTCTTTTAGCTCGAAATAATTCATAACTGTTCTTTCCTCTTAGTTTATCAATACAGTCACCTAACTGGGCGAGTGGCGACCAGTCTACTATTGATCCTTCCTTTATCAATGAGCATGTAATCACAAACTAAACAAAATAACCTTTTTCAGAGCTCAATGAATTCAGTCAACTCAAGGGTATCTCCAGCAGACGAAGAAGAAAAGTTTATGTACTTTGTTTAAGCAGACGAACCAGAGAAGTGCCTCCATTCTTCTAGTGTTTGTCAATAGTTAAAAATGTATCTTGATAAAGTATATAAACGAAGAATGTAGTTAAAAAATAGCACCTCCTCCCAGAAGTGAATTATGTAAGTTTTTTAATTAGTTGGATAGCAAAAAAGCATCTAGTAAGAAAAACACGATATCAATACTTACTGTTATCGATATTTTTCTTTCGATACTAGTAAGGCATCGATATTTTTATTCCAATACTTTCAATGAGTAGAGTATCGATACTTTTCTTTCGACACCCCATCCCTACACCAATTAAAATACACCCTGTATATACACACATATAGGCACAAAAGGAGATAGTCGGTAGTGTTCCGTGTGTAAATTAAGTGCCAAACAAGTCTATATTGTAGGCTGCGTTGATAAAACTAGATTTTGATTCTAAGTCTGAGGAAATACCTATAACCACTAAATATATCTCTAAATGGCTTAAATACACCCAATGATCAAACCCGATCCCTCTTTCTGTGGAACCTTTTTGTACATCAATGCAGTTTAATCAACCCCTTGTAGCCCTCACAACTGAAATGGGTTCCTTCATCTTTGCATATACAAGATAGAGGCAGCGCGTGATCTTACCCAACTATTCAACACTCGCTTCGGAGGTAGAATGGTCTAAGGAAGGCAGTAGTTCTTAGCCAGGTATGGGAACCAAATCATAGAGGTATGGTACTCGATCTATGAACAATAACTAAAAAGTTGTTGTTAGAATGACACCGTCATCAATATAGATTGATCGGTGACCTGACGGTCTAGGCGGTCTAGGAGGTCTGTGCTGGGGGTCCGGGGTTCAATCCTCGGTCCCGGCACAGATTTATCTGAGTGCCAAACCCTTCCTTCACCTCTGACATTACGTGTATTAATCACAACTTGTGAATGTGTAGAATGCCAGGCCTTCACCGTGGTTTGGATTCCACGTTAAACTGTAGGTCCTTCGTTTCATCTCACAATCACCCTACCATTACACATTAGCGTAAGTGCGTATAACCCGAACGGGTAGTAAGACGCGGTGCTAATAATAATACAACCAACTTCCTGCCCAAGGTCACGTCACAAGTCACCCCTTGACCCCTTTCTTGTTCAAGGTCATTTCACCATTAACCCTCTATTACCGGTGTCCTTTGAATTTAATGTGTAAGCAAGTGCATGTGGTGCTAGTGTTTTTATCAAATAAAGTGTTTATAGATTTCGTAATTGTAAAGTAGTTTTTGTCATTCCCTGAGACAATACATTTGTTGTGACTTGTATTACAAAGTTTGGATTTAAAAAAAATCGCTGATGGACTAGTAATAATTGGACAATTGAAATTCATCGGTATACTTCTATTGTGAACTATCGCAAAATGTCTAAGAGGAAATCCTTGTTCGATTATTTTGATAAAGTGAAAGAGTCTCACGACATTCTCGATCATGATCTCCAAAGTGATAAATCTTATCCAACAGTAATGAAGGCCACTAACTTCGTTCAAGAATCTAATACAATACCAGGTAAGTGTACTTGATTTTTAAAATCAGAACTTTATCATTTGATTTGTTTTTTGTCGCCATGTTTTACTGCCTTTATGGGTTATATGCTTATGAACTCATTACACTGATGACCTAAGTATGAGCTAGGTTGAATTTAGAGGAAGTGTAACCGTATTTGAGTGGAGGAAGATTAGAAAACAATTTAGGTAAAACCCCAGTCAGTACACTGACCGGGATTCGAACCCACATTTCCTCATTGTTGGCATTCGGTATATTTTGATAGTGACCTCTTATACCAAAGATGGCCAAATCGTGACACGCCTGAGCCACCGTAGTTTTTTTTAAATATAGTAAATTATAAAAATGTGAAATAAAATAAATAAATCATCTAAGTTAATAAATTACTAAAATTTTAGCTATTAAGTTGGCTGTCTGTATGTATTGTTTCCCGCCACTCAAGCTGCCTTTCTCTCCCCTTCCCCTACATACTCTACACCCCCTCACACTGCACGTGACACCCTGTACACATTCCTTAGTTGCTATTTGGTGGCATACTGACTGCTATGTACTGTGCTATACTCACTCTTAAAATATTTGTTTCTCATTATAAATAGGAAAAAACCAAACAATCTAAAATTCCTATACCAATCAGGAATTAAAAATTATATATTACATTGCCAATTTTTCAAAAAATAGTGGTGGTCCGAAGATAAGTTTAGGTTAGAGATTTTGAGGTGGAGTGGCACACCCAAGATTATCTCAAATAGTGGCACGCCAGAAAAAAATAGGTTAGCACATCATTCGGCCACCGAAGCGGGTCACTTGGTATATTACAAAGTAAAAGGATTACACTTTAGTCACAATAATACAATACAAAATGGTAAATCCATGCGGTATTTAAAAAACTGTTTACATTATTTAAATTTTTAATTAAATTAAGTTAAGTATAAGCGTGTGGTTTTATTATTTTGTGAGTTTAACAAACTTTTGTGACACTATGAACGATCGTTAATAAAATTACCCTAGGCCTTAGGGACGTAGCCGGGATGGACTGAGGGGCCCGGCCACCCCTTCAGAATCTAGATCCCTTATGTTATTTAATATATAAATTTGTTTTAATAAAAAACGAACATAAATAAAAATTAAAGAGCAAATTTCTTATTAAAATTAATTTGTATTCCCATCGTTAAATATTGTTAGTAAATAAGATTTTTACTTTTTTTAATCTAGAAAATGAGGATAAAGATAAGAAAGCAATTGCTGGTCCCAGTTACTCAAAAAGAGAGGATGTAGCTTTGGAGTTTGACGGAAGTAATAATATTTGAGGTCTCGTCCAGCACCAATCTTTCCCTGTGCCAAATTACACTGAAAACGCCAAAGGTGATAAGAAAATCAAATGTCGTGACCATAAATTTCTTCAATGCCGGTATTTTGAATTTCCTTGGCTTCACTTTCAAAGTGAATAAGTTGGCATATTGTGCTTTGAGTGTATGCAATTAAAGAATGAGAATTTCTTTGGCTACAGCTAAAAACTTGAAACCATATTCATTGGTAAAGGTTACAAGAATTGGAAAAAAGCTGAAAGTAAATTTAAAATACATGGAAAGAGTCGTATGCACGAGGAGTTTGTGGAAAAAAAACACAAAAGAAAAACGTGATTCAATGGCCAAACAAATTTATAAAGGAAAGGAAAAGCAGCAAATTGTAGCCCGAAAGGCATTGCATGCACAAATGACATCTCTTGGATATCTTGGAAGACAAAGCATTCCAATACGAGGTCACAATAACAGTGATGGAAACTATAAGGTGTTGCATGCTCTGCGCACTGGTGACATTCCTGAACTCAAACAGTTTAGTTTTCGATCGAAGGACTTCACTACACATGACATCCGAAATGAAATGGTAAAAATTATGGCAGACGCTGTCCTAAGAGAAATATTGAATGATATACGGGACGTAAAGCATTTTAGTTTGATTGCAGATGAGACTAAAGACATTTCCAAGAAGGAAGAAGTTTCAATCTCTGTAAGAATTGTAAGTGAAAATATAGAACCAAGAGAGTACTTTTTAGTTTTCTATATGAGACAATTTCAACCACAAGTTCTGTCCTAACAAGTCTGATCATGGATACCTTGACGCGATTTAACCTCTCCCTGGAGAATGTTCAGGGTCAATGCTATGATGGTGCTTAAAATATGCGAGGAGTTCATAATGGTGTTCAAGCTAAAATCAAAGAAAAACAACCGTTAGCAATGTATGTGCATTGCACTAATCATTGTTTAAATTTAGCGCTGCAAGACACTGCTCGTGCAATCCCTCTTATGAAGGACTCTTTGCAATTGATACATGATGTGGCCATAGTTATGAGCACAAGTAAAAGAAGATTAGAATTTCTACGCATCACAAGCGAGTTTGAAGATGTTCCAAACAGTACTCCAAAATCACTCTGCACGATTCAGTGGACCGTTCGATACTCATATATGTCAGTGTCATTAAAACATATACAGCTGTAATTCGAGCGCTAGAACAGCTCATTGTATCAGTTGAAGATGTGTCGAGCACTGCATGAGGTCTTTACGATCAGTTTTTAAAATGTAAAGTTTATTTGTGAATGCTAATAGGAACAAAAGTTTTCGGCTGCAGAGAAAAGTTTTCCTTAATCTTAGAGAGCCCTAAGTAAACAGTTAATGGAGGAATGGAAGCAGCTATCTCAAATGTAAGATATTTAAGGAGTATCAGATCCGAAGAGACATTTGATTCAATGTGGAGTGAGATGGAAGAGGCTCAACAAAAATATGATCTTATACCTATCCATCTGTCACGAACCAAGAAAGTTCCAAGGAAACTAGAGCATAAACAAGGAACCAAAGAACCGACAATGATTCTCAGTAGAAAAGAATTAATGAGGAAAACGTAATAGGAGATAGTTGATACAGTCACAGTACAGATTTAGAGGCGCTTTACTCAAACTGATTCAAAGAAACTTTGCATACTTGAAAGGTTTTTTAAGAGCAGTTGAGGAATGGGATAGTGACGAAGAAACACGACACATACTTAGAAACTATGGTTTAAAAATGGATGATGTTGAACTAGATGCAAAAATGTTGGCACGAATTATCCCCACCCAGCCTAAGTGTTTGGAAGATCTAGTTGACATTTTCATTGCGATGCCTGAGAGTACAAGGCGATTATTTCCAGTAATTTGGAGCTTTTGAAGTTACTTTTAGTCATCTCATCATCAACAGCAAGCGCGGGAAGAACCTTTTCGGCCTTAAAGCGACTCAAGACATACCTACGTAGCAACTTGGATCAAGATCGGTTAAATCACTTGGCCATTTTGCATGTCTACAACGAACGAGTTGACAATCTTGATATTGATGCGTTGTGTGATGAGTTTGTCAAAGCTAGCACATATCTTGTGAGTGTATTTGTAAAGTGATAATATATAACATGTATTAATTTGACAAGCTTATTTTGTATGAATTATAATGCATTCATACCCACATATCACAAATGTTAAATTTTAAAAACAAAAGAAGAACTTAATTTGAAATATTCTATGCACATCATAGTTTAGTTATGTCTAGTTCTATTTATGATTATATAAACTTTTTTGTGACAATGTAAATAAATATTTGAATTTTGTTATTGGCCTTGTTACTGTAGTATAAATATTTGACTAAAACTATGTTTCTATTATTCCTATTTTTAAATTGTACAAGATCACTAACTAGAGGAATATTAGAAATTTTGTTTGTCAAATAAAATTATATATATAGTAGTTTTTATATTATTACCGTATAACATTGATTGTTCATTAATTAATTGAAATATACTTTGTTGAAAAATATGACAGGGAAATTGAACTCATAATTTTGTCTTAGCACAAGGTTTTATTCAAGAGTCCAAATATTATTGTTGATCTTTAGGCAACACCAGAACGGATGAATAAGATAATAATAATAATAATAATAATAATAATAATAATAATAATAATAATAATAATAATAATATAATCTTAGTGTATATTATGAATTTGTTGTTGTTGTAAAATTCAATATATATATTTAGATGACCACTTCAAATAGTTTTAAGGAATATCAATTTTACAAAAATTATACTAGGGTTGCGGGGGAAAGGGGGTGTTGCAAGGCAAGTGCCTGTATTCACTTTTTGATTGCCCCTTGCCCCCACTAGACAAATTACGTTCCACCGCCACTGCATAAACCGAACGGTTAGTAAGATACGATGATAATAATAACAATAATAATTTGGATTGAGACCATTCAATAATTTACATCGGTATTAGATGCCATTAGTAAAGTAAAACTTATCTATTTACATCTTTTGAAGTTTTTATTATTATTAATTATTATTATTATTATTATTATTATTATTATTATTATTATTATTATTATTATTAGCACCGCGTCTTACTACCCGTTCGGGTTATACGCACTTACGCTAATGTGTAATGGTAGGGTGATTGTGAGATGAAATGAAGGACCTACAGTTTAACGTGGAATCCGAACCACGGTGGAGGCCTGGCATTCCCCACATTCACAAGATGTCTTGTCAGAGGTGAAGGAAGGGTTTGGAAATCAGATAAATCTGTGCCGTGACCGAGGATTGAACCCCGGACGCCAGCACAGAAGTCTGACACCTTACCCCTAGACCGCCAGGTCACCCTTTTGAAGTTATTCTGGTACATATGGTGATGGTGATTTCGACAGTTTGACGAAGGGGGTATTAGAATATGTTGGGAAACCTGTTGGCGGTCTGTAAAAGTAACGAGTACATTTCTAAAATAGACTGAACTGCTGATGAAGGAGAGATTGAGTTAAAATCGCAGTCGGGTGTAATGAGGGTGATTTTTCCATAATGGTTTTCCACTCTACCTCTAAGTAAATGAGCTTCTTCTAATATAAATACTTTTCGATTATTTATATAACAGAAACAGAACTACATCTTCTTATGACGAATCTAGTTTTATTTTGTAGTACTATGCTTGACTGTGACCTGTGAGGTTGAGATTCTACAACCAGTAGCGTGCATAGGGAAACCAATTATTTTCCTTTTTAGTAACAGACAAGTAAAAATTAATGGTCACCAAAATATATCCTCCACTTCCTGTTCCCTTAGTGCAAGTCGCTGGTAGTTAGTTTAGGCATAGGCGCATATTAAGCGTTATACAAAACCTTACAATGAACTGAATAGAAAGTGCCAACAGGCAGAGCACGTGTGTTGTCTCGTGAGCTGCCCCGTTCCGCCGCTAGGTGTAGACACTAAGCGGGGGGAAGGAGTTGTGTCTGTTCACCACCAGGAGCGCGTGACGAGAATACCGTCCGAGAAGGAATACAACCTGCCACACAAAACTGCGAGACTCTTTGCATCGGCAATTGACTAGTACAGTCAAATTTAGATATAAAGTAACAAAAAGATACAAAAACAAATTTCATATGTACGTAAGGGCTTATGATCTGAGACTTAACACGTTTAAAATATATAAATTCTAAATAAATATTAATAATAATAGCACGATAAGAAATGTAAACGATGTTGACAGAAAAAAAAAGGTTGTGTTTTATAATAGGTCCTTCCTACAAAAATTGTACTATAGCAACGTGCGGCGAACCGAACTCTAGGACAAGGAATATTTAACGTCGTGCTGGACAGCTACTAGACTGCCGATGACGTGGATATCAAGGTTCGAATCTCGGTCGATTGTACTGAGGATGGTTTTCTAAAATGGTTTTATAATCTCCCTTCAGCAAATGTAGGTACACTTAATTTAAATATAGCCTACAAAATCCATAAAACCATTAGCGTTATTAGTACATAAGCGTATACATCGAACGGGTAGTAAGACACGGTGCTAAAAAAAGTTATCACCTGGGATGCCCAAAGCTAATACGAAAAGGAAGAATTTTGAAGACATTTCACTATAAAAAAATTAATAGCATTGAGTTATAAATAACCAAAGATATTATAGATTACTAATTTATTTTTTACTTGGCAAAATTAATATAACTAGTCCCCCCCCCCCCCAAAAAAAAACCTCTGTAAAATAGTTCATCTTAATCGATTTCAACAAAAAAACTCGGTATAGGCCCTATACACCACCCTCATTAAGGACATTTGTGCTATTTACTATTTTTTGAAAACTATTTAGGTTAACATGTTTGTAGACAAAGAGTTTGTATAAGTTAGTGAACTAAACTTATTATAATGAGCCCCGCTTACCAAAATAGGTAAAAATAGCAAACCAGCATCGCTGGACACGTGAACTAAGACGTCAACATCGAATTGACAGATTTGACAATGACGTCATGATTATTGTCATGGTAGACTATGAATAGTGTTTTAGAACCATATTGTTTTCCACTCTTTTGCCAAACAAATGAGGATACAATTTTTTAATATTTTTTTAGAACCGTGTCTTGCTACCCGTTATAAGTTTATGTACTAATTACGCTAATCTTTAAGGGATTAGGAAGGTTATATTTAGAGGAAGTGTACCCGAATTAACGTAGAGGGATAATGGGAAACCATTTCATAAAAACCACCTTCAGTACACCCGACCGAGATTCGAACCTCGATATCTCCGTCATCAACAGTCTAGTCTACTGCGAGAGTCGAGTCTTTGATCACGTGGTCACATTATTCTAAATTCTATCTTCCTTAACTGTACCCCACTATTTAATATATGTGGAGAGTCTGGACGGGTAGTAAGATGTGGTACACATAAAAAAGTATCGATATTTCTTTCTTAGTTTTACTGTAGTGTTTCTATTTTTGTTTTTTCCTGCGTTTTAATACACATTTGTGCTATACGCATACATTAATTAAGTTATCGTGTTAGCGATGATAAAGGTATACTTTATGGGAAATATTCTCGTATTTGTGTGGAGGTTTAGTGGGAAACCATTTATAAACAAAACCCTCTTAATACACCTGACCGGTATTCGAAGCCCGCTCTCTCCCATAACCAGCAATCGAGTAGCACACGAGTGTGACGCGTTAAATCATGATCCAACCAATGTTTCTAAAAGTGCTGTAATATTAATATAACGGAGAAATTTCAACAGCGAACGACAACGGAGTTGTTTCTGTTACCTCTTGGCACTCTTTTTATTCCCGTCACGTGGTCTGCCCCCTCCACCTCCCTCCTGTTATCACGTTCAGGGAGGGACCAGTGACGGCGGTAAGTGAGAAGCACGACGGTCCGGGATCAACTCTTGACACGCTCTAACCTCACCACCACCGCCGCTAATTAACGAACGTGAAGGGGGGGAACGTTGAGACTTTGTCGGGACAGTCGATGAGAAAAGTTTGGGAACATAAAATAAGTCACGTTAATCAGTAGGCCGTGTGTGTGTGTGTGTTCGTTCTGACACAGTTCCAGCTTACATCTTTCTCCTCCTTCCGACACATTTTGTTTTAGTGGTGATTTTAAAATAACCTTTAAACACATTTTTAAATGATACATCTTGTAAAAAACTTCATTCCGAACTGGCTATTAATATATTAAAAACCTATTGCAGTTGTTATTAAGTGCGTGTTGACCCTATTTATCGCTTATTTGATTCGATATCTAGTAATAATATTAAGTATATTTACCAGACATAGCTTGCAAATATTTACCACAGCAGTATCTTTTCTCCTCCAACAAAAAATGTTTCAATACCATCTCAAAATAAAAAGGCCACGGTATGTGGCTACAAATTTCACATGGTTACAGGGATGTGGTTAGATAGAGACAAATATAAATCGGAAGAGGATAAGATCTCAGTACATTTGAAAAGGTATCTAAACCCTCCTTCACGGTTGTCGTAGGATGGGAGTGCAAGGTGTCATCCTGCGGCCTTACGTGTTTCTGGCTTTTTATTTTTAGTTTCTTGAAAGTTTGCTGATCTACGTCCCACGATGGAACCTGCAATGAAGATGAAGAAAGGAGTCGGCGTCGGGGTCAGGAGAAGACCACCGGATGAGGCGAGGAAGAATCCTGGGCCCGGGAAGCGACCGGCCCAAAGTAGGAATAAGTAATCGGCAGATGGTAGAGCAACGACTGGCATCGGGAAGCCTGAGCTGTCCGTCATGACCAGGGAGGTGGAGAGTCTCCGCTCACGGTGGCTCAAAAACAATCCAGTCAGGAAGGAGCTCGTGCCCCCACAAGCAGCAGGGCCGAGTCTTTAACGGATGTGGTCTGCTCGGGGACCACTAGGTCTGCTTGCGCTACCTCCTCAACTATCGAGGGGGTGAGCGCTATAGGCAGAGCCGCAAGCAAAACGGCTCTTCTTAGGGTCAACAAGTCTTCCAGCGTGACCGCCTCCAACTACCGGAGGTGAGCGTGCCGCTGGCGGCCACCATCGAGAGTCGTTTGCCCTTCTCAGGGCAAGTAATGATCCAGCCCTTTCCAGAGCGGCCATAGTGACCTTCCCAACTACCGAAGAGATGGGCGCAAATAATAAGGGCAAGGTCAGCGGGGCCCCTAGTAGCTACTGGAGGCGAGCGTGCCAATGGCAGAGCTCCGTGACGTCATAGATCTACACGCCTTGGTGGCCTCAGCTCTTCAACCCACTTCCTTCAGCATCCCCTTGTTTCGCGGACGTCCTCGACTTCGTGTCTCCAGAGGGATCAGAAGGCGATTAGTGCTAAAGTATATAGCTGAGCTAGATTCAGATTACAATCCGTTCTCGTGAACCTTGGATGCGCAGTGTTCTTCATAAACCCCCGAAAAACCTAATCTTAAGCACACTGACGTGACAGATTACAAATGTGTTGAGAGAGAGGTTGGGACCCACCTCTACCTTATGAACAGCAGCAGAAATCGATCGCGGTGTGGAGTTAATAACTTCCGCCACCAAGGGGTCACTCAAAGCTTCGACGCCAAGGCACCATCCTAAGTGGGCACACAGGCTTATTTGCCCGATTCTATCCTTAGGTACGTCCAAGAGATAAGTCGGCTGAGGAAGGCTTGGCAAATCTCAAGGGACTCGGGAGACAATGAACCACAAAGTCCATGCGGTTTGCGAGATGGTCCAAGCATACTAGAACAGTGTCTGGGAGGACAAGATTTAGAGCCCGTGCGTGCAGTACAGGTCCCTGTGGCGCATGACAAGGAACTTGATGCGGGTACCGTACCAAGGCCACCTATCGTAAAACAGCACGGGATGGCCAACTTCAATCACGAGAATGCCAACGCTTTCGCTGAGCACTTAGAGGCACAATTTGTTCCAACTGACAAGCCGTCAGACCTGGTGCACATTGAGCACGTGGATTAGGTCATCGGTGCGGTCTCATACATACCCTTGAATGAATCTGAACTCATGGAGGCGAAAGATATCTTGCGGGCGTTAGCCGCACTGAGATTAAACCAGGCCCCCGAACCAGACGGTATCAGTAACGCGGCCCTCCGAAAGCTGCCCTTTGAGGTTGTTAACTTCCTCGTGGAGTTATTCAACGCCGTCCTACTCCTGAGTCACTTCCCGAGCTCTGGAAGCATGCCAAAGTCCTTTGCTTTCATAAAACGGATAAGGACCTAGCCCTGCCTTCATCTTACTGACCGATCAGATTGCTTGACTGTTTGAGCAAGTCGTTCGAGAGATTTATACTGACTATAGTGACCTGACATGTTACCGAGGCGGGCATTTCAGTGAACGAGCAGTTTGGATTTTGGGGGGACACGCTTAGTCTCACCAACTCATCCGGCTCTTGGAGCAGGTCACGAGGAACTTCAACATCAACAGGTTGACTGGTGCCGTCTTTCTCGACGTGACAAAGGCCTTCGACCATGTTTGGCACGAGAGTTTCCTTTCTAAACTACTTTCTTTGAACTTATTCTTCTACCTGATTAAGGTTGTACAATCTTATCTATCACATCGCACCTTCTTCATTACCTATGGTAACGCCACTTCCCAAGTCAGAAGCATCCGGGCTGGAGTGCCGCAGAGTCCCCTGGTGAGCCCGGTGCTCTTTAGTCTGTATTTGAACAACATTCCTAAATCCTCAGACACCAAGTTGGCACTGTATGTGGACGACACAGCTCTAGTAGCGGAGTCGTGGCGAGGACAGCTGGAGAAGAGGTGACTCCAGGCACGCCTGACCCCCTGGAGGACAAGTATTAACGTGTAGAAGAGCATAGCAGTGCTCTTCACATGGAAAATAAAGTTCTATAGGCCTTCCCCCCTCCGGCTGTTTAGAGAGCAATTAAGATGGGTAAACAGTGCTAGATACCTGGGACTTACGCTGGACACCAAGCTGACCTGTTGACTACACTGCACTGAGAGACTGAACAAGTTCAGGCTAAGGCTGGGAGTCCTAGGCCCACTTCTTAACAGGCGTAGCGCCTGTCTACAAGGAACGGTCTGACGCTGTACAAGCAGTTGCTCAGACCGATCCATCGACTATGCTTGTTCCGCTTGGGGCCACCTGGCGGACACGTATATAAGGAGGATGCAGACATTCTAGAAAAAGTGTCCGAGGCTCATTGTGGACGCATCTTGGTACGTTCGCAATGTGACTGCATCATGACCTGGAGATGCCTACCTTCAAGTACCACTTCTGGAGGCTGGCACAGTATTTCTACGACATACTTGACGGTGCCACAAATCCTCTTATCCAGGGGCTTGGGAACTATGTAATCGACCCTGTAGGGTGCCACCGACGTTCCAAAGCCCTGCTTGGGTAAGCGATAAGTGTAAAATATTGGTTTGGGAGGCTCTCACCCAGCCCCCTATAAAGTAGTGTCTCCGCACGTGGCTCTAAAAACCCTTATTCGTTTTACCAATATACTTTTCCCCCCCCCCCCACTAATATTAATAATAATAATAATAAGTATTTTCTTGGATTGAGAACCTTCGCGAAATGCGAAAATCCGTTTGTCTTAGTATCCGAAAACCACACGGTGTGACCAATTGGTCGGTACGTGTTGGAATTTGCTCTCGTGCTCTCCTTCAGGCTAGTCTGCTTCTGTTTATCGTACACTGCTAGTGCTAAGGTACACCTATTTCTGTAGGTAGTTTTTTATTCCACGCACACTACTATAGGTTAAGGGTTGAAGTTAAATCTTCTAAATTCACAGATAATCCAATATTATTTTATTAGTTGTATACAACACTACCTATGTTTCTCCTGCTTCTTCCAGACATAAATAATTCCTTGTGTTAACCCGTCTCTCCCGGTTTTCCAGGTGCGTGGCACACTGTATATTGTGTCCCATTTTAGTTGAAAATCAAAAGTAAATAAAGAAAAGAGAATGGGAAGGAATACTTGCGTGTATTGGCGGTTGGTTGACCTTTAAGGTGGGTATCCATTTGTTGAGTATCAGCGTAGGTTATTGTGTCACCGTTGCGCATATGTGTAGACCGGAAAAGTTGAAAAGTGTCGTGTTAAATCTGATACAAATATAAGCAGCGGACCCGATCGGTCATTTGTCGGTTTTTTCCCCGTCATATCGAAGGAATGATACAGCACTAGGTTGACACATATGTGGACACGTTACCATTTTACCGCGTTGCAAGCTCATTCCTGTCGAGGACGCCCAGCGGAGACCTTGTGTAGATATTTGGGTTTTGTCAGTACGGATTCTTTCATGTATTATTGTTATTGCTATATTTTTGGCCAAATGGATTGGAGTAAGGGGGAGGGGGCCCTACCGTTTATATTATAGACCCATACATGTTGTATCTTGTTTAGAAATTTTGTACGCAATAGAAGATAGCAAGAACTCAAAATAATTGGGTGCATCCTAGTGAAATTTATGTACAATACACTGACGGATTGCAAATTCAACTAAGCCAATAATCTTGTTCCACTGTACTCCTCCCTGCTTGCATATAAGTTTGACACCATCAATGCAGTAATTTTTTTTTTCATAATCGAATAGTGATTAAAAATTTAAGAGGCTGCTACTATTTGCAGAGATATGCTCATGGTGCAGAAAAACTAGAGCTGTACACTAAAGTTCGATAGGTCCCGTGTCCTCCGTTTTAAATGAATACGCAGGGATGATACAAAAAAAAATAGACTGTGTTGTACCATGTCGTATCACTAGATGATATGCAACAATTACACGATAAGCAGATACACATTAGTGGATAGAAAGGTTCCAGAACATTGTCTTCTCTTAATTTTGGTAAAACTTGCCGAAGATATTTACTATTTTCAATTTTGTGCTTCATTTTTTGTGTAAAATGTTGTAATTGTTGTTATTACACTTCTATATGATCAATTTAAATATCAAAGTGAAAGTAACGACAATTCAAAATGAGTTATTGCCTGAGCCATATCTAGGGCATCACTCTCGCTGATAACGGGGAGGTCAAGGTTCGAATCTTGGCCGGGTGTAGCGAGGGTGGTTTACCACATATAATTTATCGCTGTAATTTTATAAATAAGATTTTTCACTGTAGCTTTACAAATATGATTTATAAATGTAGTTTTACAATTTGATTCATCACTATAGTTTTACAGATATGATTTTTCACATTGGTTTTAAATATGAATTTTCCCTGTAGTTTCATACATGTGATTTTTCACTGTGATTCTATAAATATGATTTTTCATTTGTGGCTTTATAATTAATATGATTTTCCATAGTGGTTTTACTAATATTTTTTTCTTGTAGTTTCCCAGATGTGATTTTTCACTGCGGTTTTTCCATCCTATCTCACGCCTAGTGCTGGTGAATTTTCTTTAAACCGACCACTTTATTATCACCATTAATCTAAGATTTCTAGTTATTAATAATTCCTTACAGTTAAGGGCACGTTTATTAGAGAAGAATACTATTCATATTTAATTTGATTAAAAATCATTTTAAACATTATAAAAACCAAAAACGCTTATTAATATAATATTATTCTGTTCATAAATTGAAAATGAAATATATCATGTCAGTCTTTAAAATAAAGAGATATTACCGAAATAAGATAATTTAATAAAAACTTTTTTTTCAGTATTCATTAAAACCTTGTGCGTACATTTCATATCTTTTTGAATGTAGGCAACAATATTGCAAAACATTATGATTAATAAATTTTCCCTATTTAATTATAAATAACAAACAATGTTAATACATATTTAAAATAGCCCGATGGTGGGGACATGGCCCATTAAAATCGAATATAATCATTGTATACAAAATGTCCGAGGGCAAAAGCGCCCTTAAGGTGGGTAGGTAAGAAACGCGAGGTAAGAAGGCCACTTCGGTAGGGTAGAAATTGTCGCGCAGTCATTCGACTCTAACGTAATATTTAATTCTATGATTCGTTATTCCAAAATATGGTTCACGCCAAAATAAAGTATAAATATTCCAACAAGGTTCTTTTTTCTTAACAACCCTAGAAATTGAATTGTATTGATAGAAAAAAAGTATGAAGATGTGGGTGGCATTGGCTCATTTCAACGACTTTTTAATCATATTTGAAGAACTATGAAAATAGACTTGCTGAAAAAGAGCTCTAGATATGGCCTTACTATTGCAAATACAGTAATTTTTTGATAGGCTCACAAGAGAAAATTTTAAAGATATTTGAAAACTAGCAGCGAGCATTCCTCTTTACCTTGAGATGATAAGTTTCGTGGTTTTAGTTCCGCTCTTTCTTATTGACATTTCAGAGTGTGGTTATAGATGAAACGTGAAAGGGAGTATAAGCTTAGCCAGAATTTAGAAAACGTACAGTATCCCCATGGCTTCTTTGGTGCTAGCTGACAGCTGACAGTCAAAATTTAGGTATACCTAAATTCTGATTGTCAAAAGTGACAGCTGATAAACAAATGTTTTTGCAGATCATCTAGTTTGGCGTAGGGATAAGTAATTTGGTCTGGTAAATTTTTAAAGCTGTCAGTCAGCACTAAAGAAGCCATGGGGCTACTATAGTTTCAGAAAACGACACACACTATTGTATTCTAAGCCTGTCAGCATTGGTACTTTCTCACTGACCGAGAAGCCCGTCTTAAGGTATACAGGTATACAGTTTTTAAACCAAAGAACTTTCTGTACCAAAAAAAGATAAAATAATACTCTAGCAGATACGTTTAGTTTAATTTTAAAAACAGAGTTGTATAAACAATCGAAACCTTAGCTCAGTCGGTAGCGTGTCTTTAATCTGAGCTATGAGTCACTGGTTAATTTCCCGGCATGGCCAAAAAATGTATCATTGGTGAAATGTGTATTTACACTTTCACAGTGTTGAATTAACGGCCGGGGACTGGATGTTGTGCCTGTCCTAGTCTTGATTTAGATCATAAGGAATATGAAGCTAAGCCAGGCCTAGTAAGCCGGTAGTGTAAATAAAACTGACGCAGTAATGGATGTAAAAAGTTATATCAACAGTTATTGAATGTTTATCATGAGTATCGCGGAATTTTAACAAACTATTTATTATATTAATTTACAGCAAAAAATATTAACCTTTTCTGGCATTCCCTCTCACTCCATCATAATCAACCCAAAATAAAAGTGCAGCTCATATCTATAAAGTATAAACTTTGACTTAAGGTATAAAAATATGTTTGTTGTCCTTGAACTGACCTTGTCCTCCGCCTCCTCAGCGCGGCTCTCCGCCTCCAGGACTCTCTGCTCCAGCTCCGACAACTGTCAACAGACGAGAACACTACTTTAGAATAAATGGCACGACACAATCTTACATACTTTCTCATATCATTTATTATAGTTTGTGGCAATGTTAAAAAATCAGTCATCGGTAAACAACTGCTTAAAAAGTGCTTCCAAGAAAAAATTAATGGTACGACACAATCGCACAAGTTTTCTCATATTGGGTATTTATTATTGCATGGAAGAAATTTTTTAAAATTAGGTTTTTATTAAACTACCCTCAACAAACAAATCATCTTGTTAATTCCATTATACACTTTATATATATATAAATAATAAAACAGATTATTAAATTTTTTTAATAACTCTCAAATTTTCAAAACTAAGTTATTTGTTACCCACCCTAAATTATTTTTAATTTGTAAAAACAAAAAGTATTTCTATTTAACATGAAAGAACTATTTCTATATACCTATTCTAAACTCAACTTGAGGCCGATTTAGAAAAATTTCAAATTTTCCATAATTTGTCATAAGAAAACTACTCTATAGTTAATTAGATTTATAAAAATAAACATATCATTAGTGATCATGTAAATTAGTCCTTGATACCAATTATGAGATAATTTCAAAAAACTAAAATTAAAAAAAATCAGTCATCAGTAAAATACTATAACATAATAATTTTTTTTAGAAAATCAAAATGTATATATTATTTATAATGTAAACAACTTAATAGATACCCATTTTGAGTCAAATCACTAAGGCATGTCAAACACTCAACAGATATCCACTTTAAACAAAATCGATTGTGCCATTTTCGAAATATTCCTAATTTTTTAATATCACCCTTTAGTAAACTACCCTTTAACGAACTTTTACCCAAGAACGAAGTATATAGTACTATTTGGAAGGTCCTTTTAAACAAAATCAGTAAAGCCATTTTTGAAAACTTTGGAATAAAAAATATCACTCATTAATAAACTACACTTAATTTGAGGGCTAGGGTCCAAAATTTGCTTAAAGTCCCCTAAGCATCTACATATCAAATTTGAAGAAGTCCAACAAACAGTTTTTGATCCATGGCCAGGTATGGACAGACAGAATTGTAAAATCATATTTTTTGAGTTTGGACACACACACATACAAAGTTAAGACTTAACATAATTTCAGAGATAAAAAAAATGTCCATGCTTACAATACTTTCTTTTGCGTGAGAAAGTAGCATACACATTATTTTGTAAATTATTACTAAACACACTTCAGATATAAATATTTAACAAAAGTGTTATAGCCATTTAAACAAATTTACTATTTATTTTTTTTAGTAAAATGGACATACATTCTTATTTGTCATGCAAAACACTCCCAAATACTTTTTTAAAAACTAAAGTGCCATTTTAAAAAGCACAAATTTACAAAATTCAGTAATAATTAACTATCCCTAAATATTTTTTTTCTCTTAAAAAATAAGTATAAATTGTTATTTATAATACAAAACCAATCCCTAGATAACAATTTTAAACAAAATTGTTGGAACAATTAAAAAAAAAGAAAGTATTTTCAAGATTGAATCATCAGTAAACTATCATTAATTTGAGGGATGAAATATAAATTAAAAAGTGCTTTAAGATGTAAGTAAGCATATAACATCTAAATATCAAATTAGAACAAATATATCAACCCGTCTATCATGTAGCTTCAGGGAGAGGCCAGGCCAGGCCAGCCCACAGCAGACATGGGGACAGTCACAACTGTAAGACTCACTCTTTTACTTTCTCACGATTCCTTTGGAGAGAGGAAGTTCTAATTGTTATCGTCAAAAATAATGAAATTCTAGATTTTGATATATGTCTAGTTTTATGACCTTGTAAACTTGATAAAGTAGTTTTCTCGATGACGTCCTCTTGCATCCCAGCATAGAGCGGAAACCATGTTATCGGGCTAAAACTTGGTAACTATACTTTTCATAAGGTTTTCCAAGGGGGTTTTTGGAAACATATATCTAGCCCTAGAACTAAGGGTGGTTGAGGACGAAAATAGAGAAAATAGAGTTTATCAAAATTACGATTAGTTTCCGCCTAGAAATACGTAAGAGCCCATCTTACGACCGATTAACCGGAAAACTGGATAAATAATTAATCTTGAAACCAGAATACGTGTCTAATTACCCTTTCCTGCATTCTTAATTTGATAAAAGCGAAATTGGGATAAGTTTGATCAGTTTTTTTCAGTTTAAAATAATTATTTTTAAATGTATTTTTAAATAAAGTAAAATATTTTCCCTGGTATCATTTTCTCTGTTTACATAAAACAATACCGCAAAGAGACGCCTGGTCCGGTGTTATCCGTGGGGTGAGACAGACTCGTAATATTATAAAATATGAATATATCCAACATTATTTGCTATAACGATCATTAACTGGTTCTTAGCTCATAAGATAACACTTGACTTAACGCATAAACTTTATACTTTCAAGAGAAGACACAGGGCTCTGTAGAAACAGTTGTGGTTAAAACTGTCGCTAAGAGAGCGCAGCAGACAATAATTTATGAGTGAATTATTTAGTATGGGACTACTAAACAACAAATTTAAAAAATAAGTAATAAGTTAGTTTAAAAAAAAAAACTACTTCTAATCGTGTCTGGTACTTTTTCCTTTGGAAGAGCTATTACTTAGGATATAAAGTTCTGCTATTCTTTTCAGCCATCATAATTTGATGTCGATAGTTAGTTCACGCACAGCCCATTTAATCTGATTATTATTGATGAGACAACAGCAATAATAATTAGATAGCTAGCGCAGGAGTCAAACGAATGACTGGATCAATACGATCAACTAATTAAGTACCTCTTATATGATTGATCGTGACACTTAAAGTGGGGGTTAGTTGGTAGTATGCGCACCGGTACACAGAGGTCAAGTGTGATCAACACCGGGGAGACCAAATACCATGTTTATATTCTCTCGGGAGGAGAGGAGAGAGAGACTAATATCAGAGTTCATGTCTGCGAAGGACCGACAGCATTTGCCCTTCTCAATTAACCGATAAATCAATGAGGCGCGGAGCTAACAAATTACGCTGTAATGTAGGAGAGGTACGACCACGACAGTGAGATACGCACGATGTCTGATTGGTTTGGTTGAGGAACAAGGTGTTCAGACAAACTATATTTTAAAGTTCCCTGACTTGGCCAGGTTTTCCTGAGGCCATTTTCAACTTTTACAAACACTATATGTTTCAAACCTTATCTTGTTAATATCGAAACTTAATGTAATAATAATAATTCAAAACACACAGAGACACACATTCTGAAATGGTGTCACTCTATGAAGTGATTAAACCGTTAAAGGATAGCAACCTCAAGCAATGGGCTATTGGGGTTGCAGTACAGTAAGCCCCCCCATTGATTCAATATTCGCGGTTTACCGCTGACCAATTTCACTTATCTTTAATTAAAGGAAAATATTATTTATAAGTATCAAACCTCGTGCCAAGCGGAAACCGGTCGTACTATCAGCAGCACAAACGCGCTTACTATGTACTGTACATTACTTGAACCATCATCGTCAGTGATCGTCGCAAAAAGAAGAACACTGTAGTGTACTGTATACGTTATTTAATTAAGGTTGGTAATGTCTTACTTTGAATAATTTATCAATTAAACTTTACCGTATTTATGTTATTATTACTATTAGTACCGCGTCTTACTACCCGTTCGGGTTATACGCACTTTCGCTAATGTGTAATGGTAGAGTGATTGTGAGATGAAATGGAGGACCTACAGTTTAACGTGGGATCCGAACCACGGTGGAAACCTGACATTCTACACATTCACTAGTTGTGATTGATACACGTGTTGTCAGAGGTGAAGGAAGGGTTTGGCAATCATATAAATCTGTGTCGGGACCAAGGATTGAACTCCGGACCCCCAGCACAGAAGTCTGACACCTTACCCCTAGACCACCAGGTCAGCCGTATTTATGTTTGTTACATGACCATAACGTTATATAATAGTTCGCTACTATCCACGGTTCACGTGACCGCGGTAGATCTAGGAACGTATTAGCCGCGGATAAGGGGGCTCTAATGTATAAGTTAGATTTCAGTGAGATCACAATGAAACATTAACGGATTTCCTTAAAACCAAGTACAGTTTAAAATTGTTGTGAGAAACATTCTTTGTTAGTTTAAAAAAAATTATATTTGAAGTATTTAACATGCACTTTATGAACCTATTGATTATATCAGCCCACGACCTTACTTAAATCTAGCACAGGCACAACATACAGCCCCCGACCGTTAATTTGTCACTTTGAAAGGGTAAACCTACATTTCACCAATGAAACATTTTTTTGTCAATGCCGGAAATCGATCCCAGGACTCTTATCTCGGTGGGCAGACACGCTACTGACTAGGATAAGGTGTCGGACTAGTTTATTAATCTTGTAACGTAATCATATTCTCGCACATGCACATACCACGAATCAACTTTGGCTAAGGACGCGAAGAAGGACGTGAAGAGGGGTGAAAAGAGCACACGAAAATCACATGTTTGTTGACATTGAGAATTGAGATTAGTCTTCTCAACACGGACAACCGAAAAAGAGATTCGCGATGTGTATTAAATGGAATAAAAGGGATATTTTGACTATTGTGAATTAAAGTTTCGTATTCTTTTAAAGAATATGTGAAAATTGCAAAGATTTGATAACATTCCCTGACTTTTCCAGGTCGCTAGATACCGTAAATTAATCTTTATTGCCAGCGTTAGCTTTAAAATACAGGAAAGAGGAACGAAGTGAAAACTATTTGATGATATTATATAAGGTATTTAACGTGCACTTTCTGAACAACTGTTTGTATCAGCAAACGACTATAAATTAACTTGAATCTAGAACCAGACATAAGACATTGAAATATTAACCTATTATACTAACTCTTTCTTTCCCATAAGTAATTAGTACTAACGCAAATACAAACTTTTGGATTCATCATTCAGTTTTTACTCCTAAGTACTTTTTTTGCACAGTCAGCCAGTATTTGAACCCCGACATCTCCCCACGTCATCGGAAAACAAGACCAAACGAGCTTGACGCCTTTCTCCACGTGTTCACCGATGCAGGTCCTATTCTAAATTAGTAATATTTATAAGGAGATTACATAGATATAACCATTACGATTAATATAATATAATTAAAAGGGGGGGGGGGATTCGACAACTTAGCTCAGCCGGTAGCGTGTCTTTCTTCTGAGCTAAGGGTCCGAGGATTGATTCCCGGCATTACCGGAAACTGTATCATTGGTGAAATGTGGGTTTATCCTTTTACATTGAGGAATTAACAGCTGGGGTCTGGATGTTGTGCCTGCCCTAGCCAGCCGGTAGTGGAAAATAGACAGTAATGGATGTAAAAATTAATGGGAACAAAACTAATTTGGTATTTTTTCTTTTGCCATACCAGGTGCACCAATATTATTCTAATCAGCTAAAGAAATGTTTAAAGTAAAACTGAGAAATTTAATTTAGGGAGTTTAAAATTCAGATGAACATCACATTAACATTACATAAGTAATAATATAATCAACTTGACTTATACATTGGTAAAATAGCTAACGCAGTGTAGTTTCTAATAAGTCATAGTTAGTGTTCAAAAAATAAAGTAGACATAATATGAGTCCTGATAAATTTGGTGCAGCCTCTATATATCCAACCGTAACATAATAATCATCTTTATAATGCTCTACAAGATCCGGCCTCGTGGTATAGTTGTCAGTGCACCTGGATAAAAAACCTAGGAGTCCCAGGTTCGACTCCTGACTGGTACAATGGGTATTTTTCTCTTAAGGGGAACTTTCCCAACGGTCACCAGAAGTTGGTTAATTAATCTTCAATTAGGTTTGAGACTCCCGCTAGCTAAGACCTTCATAATCATTATCATCACATATTCTCATTGCGAGTACGACGTGTAGACAACCTCCTATGTGTACCCTGGATAACGATCTGTGCTAACAGAGCTGGCTGTAATAGTCTACATACAGGCGAACGAACGTAAATGTTATGTCCCTCCTGATCAATAAGGCGAAAAACAACCCAAAACAAACTCCTCTACCTGCATCAGGCATAAAAAAGGAAGAGGAATATATACTCATTTGATGTTTAAATCATCAGTTTGCGTTTGACATGACAAAAGGTGATGCCATTTAATTACCTTGTTTCTGTTCTTCGTAACCATAGCAACGAAAGGTGCGAAAGTAAAAAAAATATTATATCTACTAGCATTTGCCCACCACTTCACTTACATTAAACAATACATTAACACATCGACAAATCCAAATTCTAGAAAATAGTGACACTTCAAAACAATGTTTTATGTTCGTACGAAGCTTTAAGAAGAAACAAAGAATCGTCCCCTTCCTCACCCTTTTCACACCCCGGTTCATATCACGTGCCATATTATGTACCCACAATACCAGCTGCGATTAAAGTTCTACGCTTATGCACGGGTTTTTCGACACTACTTCACTCGCTGATGATCTAGCGTGATGGTATATATTTTCTATTTATTTTTCGGTGACCTGGCGGTCTAGGGGTAAGGTGTCAAACCTCCGTGCTGGGGTCCGGGGCTCAATCCTCGGTCCCGGCACAGATTTATCTGATTTCAAACCCTTCCTTCACCTCTGACAAGAGTGTATTAATCACAACTTGTGAATATGGGGAATGCCAGGCTCCACCGTGGTTCGGATTACCACGTTAAACTTTAGGTTTTCCATTTCATCTCACAATCACCCTACCATTACACATTAGCGTAAGTGCGCATAACTTGAGCGGGTAGTAAGACGCGGCGCTAATAATAATAGTAATAATAATAATAATAATATATTTTTTATCTAAGCCCCTCGAATTAATAACCATTCGTGCTATATGCTGATGCTATATAGCTTATCATAGTTCTCTGAAAAATAAGTACAAGTGAAGAAGTCCCGGCTCAATCTGATAAAAATACTTTTTGAGTTTACTGGAAACAAAAAACCAACCAACACAAACAAACAGAAATAATCAAATGTACAGACAAATTCAAAGTTTTATTTATTGTATAGGTATATAAAACATTCAATGCTATACAATGTAATCCAATAATTAATTTAAAGTTCATGAAAGTCTAAGGGTATGCTATGATTTATTTTAAACCTAGGATTTCGACGAATACCAACTAAACCACAATGGCCAGTGATTGTTAATACAGTGTTCGACAGCATAATACCCTTTCGGAATAACCTATATTAACTGTCATTCGAGGAAGAAGGTTTTAAAGAATTAATTCAGAAATATCTAGAAAAAAGTATGGGTAAAACACAATATGTGAAAAATTCTTATTGCATCCATCCGGGATTCAAATTTCGATCCCTGGCATCAGAGCAGAGCAAGACAGTCAAACAGGCTGGCATGATTCTAAATATATCTATTGTTAACCCACATACGGTAGTCAAACAAACTGGCATTATTCTCTCTCCACACTTAGTTATAACCAATAGTCAAATTTGCGTATAACCCGAAATGTTAGTAAGAAGCGGTGCTAATAATAATAACAATAACAATGACAACAACAATAACAATAACAACAATAATGATAACAATAACAGTAACAATAACAACAACAATAATAACAATAATAATAATAACAACAACAATAATAATAACAATAATAATAAATAATACTAAATAAATAAATAATATTATTATTATTATTAGCACCGCGTCTTACTACCCGTTCGGGTTATACGCACTTACGCTAATGTGTAATGGTAGGGTGATTGTGAGATGAAATGAAGGACCTACAGTTTAACGTGGAATCCGAACCACGTGGGTGACCTGGCATTCCACACATTCACAAGATGTCTTGTCAGAGGTGTAGGAAGGGTTTGGTAATCAGATAAATCTGTGCCGGAACCAAGGATTGAACCCCGGCCGCCAGCACAGAAGTCTGACACCTTACCCCTAGACCACCAGGTCACCAAATAATAATAAATTAATAATAATAGTAATGATAATTGTAATAATAATAGTAATAATAATAACTATAATACAATAATAATAACAACAATAATATCAATAATAACAACAATAATAACAACAATAATACCAATAATAATAATAGTCAAATTAGCTGGCATTATTCTAACTCTCTCCATAGTTAACTTCTAACACATAGTCAAACAAGCTTGCATTAATCTAACTCTCTCTACAGTTAATTTCTAACACATAGTCAAACAAGCTTGCATTAATCTAACTATCTCCATAGTTAACTTCCAACACATAGTCAAACAAGCTTGCATTAATCTAACTCTCTCCATAGTTAATTTCTAACACATAGTCAAACAAGCTTGCATTAATCTAACACTCTCCACAGTTAACTTCCAACACATAGTCAAACAAGCTTGCATTAATCTAACTCTCTCCACAGTTAACTTCCAACACATAGTCAAACAAGCTTGCATTAATATAACTATCTCCATAGTTAACTTCCAACACATAGTCAAACAAGCTTGCATTAATCTAACTCTCTCCATAGTTAATTTCTAAACATAGTCAAACAAGCTTGCATTAATCTAACTCTCTCCACAGTTAACTTCTAACACATAGTCAAACAAGCTTGCATTAATCTAACTATCTCCATAGTTAACTTCCAGCACATAGTCAAACAAGCTTGCATTAATCTAACTCTCTCCATAGTTAATTTCTAACACATAGTCAAACAAGCTTGCATTAATCTAACTCTCTCCACAGTTAACTTCTAACACATAGTCAAACAAGCTTGCATTAATCTAACTCTCTCCACAGTTAACTTCTAACACATAGTCAAACGAGCTTGCATTAATCTAACTCTCTCCACAGTTAACTTCCAACACATAGTCCTAATGAGTAAGTAAAAACTAATTTACTAAATAACTTATATTGAGATAAAACATTTCTCAGAATATGAAAAATACGAGTCAAAACTACACCAACTGCGAGTAACTATTATATTTTACTAGAGAAGTCGTAAATTTTACGGGCCTAGTCTTAGAACATGTTTGAAATATTAAGGGCAATCTTTGTGTGTGTGAGTGATTACTTTAAGTGGATGAATATATTAAAGTAGTTCTCCGCCATCAATTATGAGGTGAAATAGCTCGGTGGACGCCACCGCAAGACATTCTGTGATCGTGAAACTTTCATGACGAGAAGTCGTCCATCTCTATAAAAGTGTCATTGGGAGCGAAAGGGGTAGTTTCAGAGGGTGGTGATGCCACGAGGGCACGCACAATCCTCGGAGGTCAAGGGTCACTGGGCGGGGAGGCTTACAAACACCGCATACCACAGGGAAGGTCACGTGGTTAGCTCTAGGTCCACGATCGATCACTGGTGCGCGATTTCCCTGCTTTCCTTGTATCGTATCTGATCGATTGTTTTATAAGTATTTGGGGAAATTAAACTGAATTTTCTATTGTATCAGCACACGAGCTACAAGCTAACTTAACTTAAAACAACTAGAGATGTGAGAAAGAAAATTTTCAATTACAAAATAATTTCAACTGATTAAATGGAACTAAAGTAATCGAGATATAGTCTGGCAACACGTTCTAACGCGCTAATCTCACAGTAGGCTAGGCTGCCGATGACAGGTAGATCGGTGCTAGATCCCAGTCGGGTGCACTGAGAGCGGTATTTCCTAAATAGTTTTCCGTTCTCACGGGTGCAATTCCTGTAAATTCAATCATCCTCATCACATTAAAGTTATTATTATATAGGCGTGCAAACCGAACGGGTAGTAAGATGCGGCGATAAAAAAAATCGTAAATAAACAAATGAATGCGAGCCTTTGTAGACCCGTTATGTTCACAAATCATGCTTAAATTTCTTATTATCGATAAGTTAATTAAAATAATTTTAAGGTTGGCTCGACTTTTGTCTCCCCTTATATCCTCCGTGCATCCTGACTACCCCTCCCTCACCCCCGTGTCCCCTTCTAAAAACCCTCTCGTCTCTTAACACTATATTTTGAAATACAATAGGCTCTAGGTGCCACCTCCACAATTTAACCCCTCCACCGCAAGCCGCCACTGCAGACAATCTTCATCTCTAGGAACAACCCCCGTCAGTGGGCACATGGAGTAAG
Organism: Timema cristinae; assembly: GCA_039000515.1. NCBI lineage: Eukaryota > Metazoa > Arthropoda > Insecta > Phasmatodea > Timematidae > Timema > Timema cristinae. The sequence goes on from JBCFYV010000935.1 coordinate 17,620,975, forward strand.
CGTCAGTTTCTCCAGGACTGGTTTGATGGAGACGAGGTCAGGGTTATAATAAAACCCATGAACAAATCCTGCACGGCGCTGCTCGTGAACCACTGTGGTATAAGAATTAAATAAGCCCCCCCTCCCCCTCCAAGGCGCCTGATTTCATTTTGAAACGTTATCTCTGAAACGGAATTCTAAATGTGATTTTTCTTCAAAAATTTGTAAAAAATAGCTTAATTAAAAAGCTAATTAAAATTTTAAAAATCCGGCTTCGAGATGCATTCGGACCCTCTTCCGTCCACCTATGTTAAAAATCTCAGATCTCTGCGTGACGTAGATTTGGTTGGGCATCGCACACACACACACACACACACACACACACACACACACACACACAAACAAACAAACAAACACTTGCTTTTATTATTAAATATGAGATGTAATCAATCGGTGTGTATTGAAAATATATTAAGAACTAGATAGCTGTTGCCCGCGGCTTTGCTCGCGTGGGAGTTGATTATATACAAATACGAAAATATACATATGTATTTACAGATTAATTTAAAATAGTACGTTACGTTGATGACCATAACTTGACCTTAGATCAAAAATAATGCAAGTCCGATAGAAACTTTCACCCCCTTTTTCATCCCTTATTAAATAAAATTTTCAAAATTCCTGAAATACGTATTTATTTGTTTTACGTCAATAACCGAAATATAAAATTTTGTTTATGTAACTTTCAAAATGACGGACTTTCATACATATTATCATCCCCTATTTTGACCCCTTTGGGGTGGAATTTTCTAAAATCCTTTCTTAGTGGGTGCCTACATAACAAAATGAATATACAGTCCGAATTTCATGCTTGTAGCCTTGATAGTTTGCGCTCGGCGATGATGAATCAGTCAGTCAGTCCGATACAAACTTTCACCCCTTTTTCATCCCTTATTAAATAAAATTTCCAAAATTCCTGAAACACGTATTTATTTGTTTTACGTCAATAACCGAAATATAAATTTTTATTTATGTAACTTTCAAAATGACGGACTTTCATACATATTATCATACATATTATCATCCCCTATTTTGACCCCTTTGGGGTGGAATTTTCTAAAATCCTTTCTTAGTGGGTGCCTACATAACAAAATGAAATATACAGTCCGAATTTCATGCTTGTAGCCTTGATAGTTTGCGCTCGGCGATGATGAATCAGTCAGTCAGTCCGATACAAACTTTCACCCCCTTTTTCCTCCCTTATTAAATAAAATTTCCAAAATTCCTGAAACACGTATTTATTTGTTTTACGTCAATAACCGAAATATAAAATTTTATTTATGTAACTTTCAAAATGACGGACTTTCATACATATTATTATACATATTATCATCCCCTATTTTGACCCCTTTGGGGTGGAATTTTCTAAAATCCTTTCTTAGTGGGTGCCTACATAACAAAATGAATATACAGTCCGAATTTCATGCTTGTAGCCTTGATAGTTTTCGCTCGGCGATGATGAATCAGTCAGTCAGTCAGTCAATCAATCAGGACATGTTATTTTATAAGTATAGATTAGAGAATCACAAAGAGCTGTAATATATATTAAACAGGTTTGGAAAATAAACATAAATTTTAATCGTAAGAAATGCTAGTAAAAATAAAAAAACAAATTAATTATTTTTCTATCAGTCTACCTTTTAAATTTTTTTAAATTTCTACTATCATTTCTTACGATATAAATTAATGTTTATTTACATTTTTCAAAGTTGTTTAATTTGTAATACAACTCTTTGCGATTTTATAATTCTTAATATATTTCAATTACACAATTATTGATTACAAATAATATTATACTATCGTTCTTTATTAAATTTCAGAAGGTATTTTGAAAAAGTTAATAACTTTAACAAACGTGTGCTTTTTCCTTATGTGTCTACCGATATAGGATGGGTATGCAACTATTATAAACCTCTTAGGTAAACTAATAATTGAGTCATACCGAGAACTTAAAGGAAGCAAACAGGCCTATGTTTCCAACGTTACAAATATACGGGGAAATAAATTCTAAAACATACATATTTAACTAATATAATATCTCTTGCTTTTGTGCTGTGATAATGATGACAATTTTTTTAGGCAGATAATTTTAAATACTCATCTAAAAATGAGAGTCATTAGAAATATGTCCGCTGAATGGTAAAAAAATACTACATATTACAGGCCATATTAAGTATCATTTAAAGATATTTAAGATATATTAATATATAATGCTACATCTCTTCAGTGCAATATCTTAAAACCAATTATTTGTACACTCCGTTTATCCTGAAAGAAAGTAGTCTTTCGTTGACGGATTACAGTAGGGTCCTATCTTATAAGCTAAGCCATGGTGGACCAGAGTGCGGTCAGCGTCTCTACATTGCTTCCAGGGCAGTGTGGACGCAGACGAACCATCGAGCAAACGTGTGTTTTAGTAGAGTTGTAATTAGTTTGTGTTTGATCGGACTAGTTTTTAAAATGGTCCAAAATTTCTCCATTGAAAAGGACGAAAAGTTAATTGAACTTTTTGACATATATTCGCCGGTGTACCAGGACCAACATGTGAAGGACAACACATGAAAAGATATATCAGGAATAGCTAGTATTTTTTTATCCACACTCTTCCAACACAATTGAAAAACTCTGATAACTGAGGAACGGTCTGTTTTTGTACTAAACATACAATTACCCACGACTGGCGACCAAGTGACGCATTTAGGGAAACAATGTATCCCGCGTCTGCGTCTCACCACCCCACGTCTGCGGTCGCAGACACGAAACGCGAGTCACGCCGAGGGAATGCTACCTTAAGACTGCTACCTTATAGCATACACGAAAGATATGTTTGTCCGTAATAATGTAACAATACTTATAAATACATCTTGTTAAAAAAAAAAGAGGCACCTCTACATTGAATACCTCACACATAACAACTCTAGGCTGTCTAGAGTAAGAGTGTAGGTAAGTGACAGCTAGCAAAAGTTACCAGATCAACTCTCACGTGTCCATTCATCAACCCATACGATATACAAAACCACGTGTCGCTGCTTTCACTTAGTCAAAACTTTAACAAAACTTATAAAAAAAATCGTTATGTTGATAATGAAATATGAACATGAACATTACCGTTTAGATGTTTCTTTTTTTGTGGAAGTGGTATCTGTGGCTCACTTAAAAATGCCTTACAGGCTAGATATTTAAAATGGCCGCCCTTTATCCATAAATTAAGATGACGAACCATAATAAATAAGGGCAGTTTATGAGATCATACATACCGTGTTTGGGTGTGTTTATGCGTATGTGTTTACAAAAAATAAGTTTTATTTTAAAACTTATATTTGTACGGATTGTTATTTAAGTTAAAAAATATATATATTTATTTTTGTGGACAGTTATAATAAGATACAAGTGTGAATATAATACAATATAATTTATTATTTCATGCATTAAAATATATCTTGTTGCCACACCCACGAAAAGAAAAGTTTTATTAATAGTGTTTAATCTTTCAATAAGTTTTACAAAAGCCAATTATAGTGTAATCCTTAGGGAAGTATTATTATAAGGTTTTATTAACTCTTATGATTGATAGTAATATAGTATTACTAGGAAAATGATAGCTAATTGGCTTTCAACCAGTGTTTGCAATACAAATATGCTGCTTTTCTTTTTTAGCTGGGTTATAGGCGTATGTGCCAATTACGCTAATAGTTTAAGGTATTAGGGATATTATATTTGTAGGAAGTGTACCCGCATTTGTGTGAAAGTAGAGTAGAAAATAATTTGGGAAAAACCACCCTCAGTACACCCGATCGAGATTCGAGCCTCAATCTCCCCGTAATCGGCAGTCTAGTGTACTGCAAGAGCAGCGCCTTAGATCATGCGAACACCGAAGCGGGTATTATTCTCCTAGATGCCAGTTACCACCACTCCTACGCTAGATGGACTTTATCTTGAGTAGTTATTAGAGCTCACAACAAACGACTCATCGTGGAGATATATTCTGTATTCTATTTTAGAAAGCATTTAAATCGAAACCAGTGAAACCATCTCACCATATTTAATAAAAAACAAAAAACTTCTTAACTTAGCCTAGTTCCGCCGTTGTCGAAAGAAAGAATACATAAAACGACACTCCAATACCTTTTTTTAAGCTAAAGTGTAATATTTCCCGGTTAATCAGCTCTTAAGACACATTTTCTATGATTAAATTTTGTTAAGTCCACTTAAACCATAATATTTACTTTCTACTGACAGGAGCATGAAGGTTAATGAGCTGTCTAGATACACACTTTCAATATATTTAAGGTTGGAAAATTTTGACAAAAAGAATAGCCATCTGCACTTAACAAGTGCTTTTAGGTCTGGCTGAAAAAATGGTGTAAAAACCACAACAAACAAAACAGTTTAACATTTTATTTTTTCTTTACAAATAATGTTTATTGCTAAGATTCTTTAGCTTTTAAATGTGTCATTAAAATGTAATGAAAACCATAATTCACGTGTTTAATGACTAGATTTACTTGAAAATTAATAAGGTCTACGTTTAGTCAAATGTATTTTTTTATATAGTTGTCTAATGTTTTTAGTTTGAGATTCAAAGTGAATCATCGTCCCCAGCCCACTGCTCTCCTAACAAAAGAAAGTGTAATGTTTCGGAAGGTTATTTTCATTAAATCAAATAAAATATCGAGATGCTCAGGTCATATAGTAGAAAGTGAATATTTTCTCTGGAATAGTGCATACATCTGTTGACTTTTCAATAAACTATGGTAACCCTGGCCCTTGTATTGTGGATGTGTGTTTGATAAGTGCTGTAAAATCATATAAAATTAATTTAAAATATAATATCAAACGACAGAAGGGTTGGCGTAATGGCCTGTACTCTTTGATAGCAGGGTTTGAGTCCAGAGATAATTCCCAGGACAGTTTCTACGCTTACATATGCTCTTATACTTAAAAACAAATGGTGGCCTACGGCGCACCGTGCATTTCTTGCTCTCTATTTTATCTTTTATTAAAAACACAGATTTGTGAAAACAAGTAATATAGTTACTACAATTTTGCAGAAACACTCCACCAAAAAGCATAAATGAAAAAATATACCCTATCACAGAAACATCGAGTAAAGAGGAACATCTCCCCACCAAGGAATACCAAGGAATAGCAATTGTTTTGTAATGTTAAACAGTCCCTGGATACAAAATTAAACAAAAACTGTTGGAAAGGATTTCGAGAAAATTGATTTTTTTCTTTTTTTTCTCTTCAGTAAACTAGCCTTAATTTTAGGGTTAGCTATTTAATTACAAAAAAAAAAAACTCCTCGGAGTAACCTTGTGAAAATCTTAGATATCAAGATTTAACTCAATCGGTAAAATTGTTTCGAATCCAAGCCGAGATACAGCCACAAAGAAAGACATAGGTAGACAGACAGACGACATTGCGAGAACAACTTTTTAGGTTTCAGGCGGTTATGAAACGTCGACATTTATCAAAATCTAGCATTCGATTTTTTTTTAAACGATCACAATACTTCTCTTTCCAAGAGACCGAGGGAAAGAAAATGTAAGTAATTATTATCTTTTATATTCAGATTAGTTTAATTTTTTCGTGCCACGCGCCGGACTGGTCATATATTTACACTGATGTGTTATGGTGCCAAAAGTTAAAATTTATGTAAGTTTGGCCTTTATTTCAAAATCAACCTCCTCAGTGGCGTCTTTTTACCCGTGCCCATCCATCAACCATAGATCCCAGAAACCCTTGAGAATCTGGGCACAGTGAAATGTATGTAGTTAGTATGATGACACGCGAGCTTTATTTCAAAAATAGAGATGGAGTCAAATTGTTTAGTAAACCTCCACGTACAATTAATATAAATAGTTTTTTTCCAAAACGTTTTATAACCAATAAAAAAATACGCATTTGGCACACTTTAAACTAAAAAGATTCTTATTTTTTTAACAGATGAAATGACGATTCACTTTAAGGGCCAGTTTCATAGTCAAATTTAGTACGCCTCAAGTGCGGCGCTACACTAAGTACATGACGACACCTACCTAAACCAGAATGGAATGGGCCAGTTTCCTATGCGAGAACGGCCCATTCCATTCTGGTTTAGGTAGGTGTCGTCATGTACTTAGTGTAGCGCCGCACTTGAGGCGTACTAAATTTGACTATGAAACTGGCCCTAAGTAGTTATCACAAACCCTACTTCTCAATAGCACAACTTGGACGCTATCTGTGCGGGCGCCGTTCGAACCAACAAGAGATACGCGCGTCACGACGGAACTAACAAATGTTTGACTCGTGCGCTCTAGCGGCGGAAAAAAGAGTTGAGTTTCCCGCAAGTTTCTCGCGTTCCCACACAGGTAGCGCTAGCCGCTCGAGCGTCGCCTCGGACGAAAGTGGGCGTTGCACCCTCCCTGCGACTACAATTTTTAAAAAAAATAATATCGGGGACGTCATTTGATCAATGGAATTTACTTAGTAAAGCAAACATGCCAACGGTTCTGACAGCCTTATTATGTGTGCCACTAGGTAAAGCTATTTACTGGACTATTCACTGGACAAATAAAGACGCCATCACCTCTAGTCAACGAACGTGTGACATAACGCCGATAAGTACAGTCAATAGACAAAAATATAGTATAGTCTTGCTAGCGGTGATAGGGAAGTTAAGATTTTAAACACAACCAGATGTACTGAGAGTAGTTTACATAAATGCTTAATCACTATCCCGGTGCGCAAATGCAAGCACTCTTCTAATATATATCTTCCTCATCCTTAACGCTTTTGTGTAATTGCATACGGTTATCTCGTACACTTAGCAAGCTGCGGCGCAAAACTGAATGCAAAATTGTATTATATATGGTTTATTTAGCACCACGTCTTACTACCCATTATGGTTAAACGCTTATGTATTAATTACGCTGATAGTTTTAGGGATAAAAAGAAGGTTATATTTATAGGAAGTGTAACCAAATTTGCGTGGAGGGAGTGTGGAAAACCATTTTGGAAAAAACCTCCTCAGTACACCTGACTGAGATTCGAACCTCGATCCAACCGTCTTATTTAAAATTGGAATTACTTACTTCGGTGGCCGTATGTTCTAGCGCGCTACTCTCGCAGTATTCACGCTGTTTTAATAATAGCAATGTAAAATAAAAATATAAAAGTTGTTTTACTATGTAATGGGAAGTATAATGAAAAAAATTCCTTATGAATTAAATTTATTTTTAATTTACTTTTACAGTTGTTTGATTCAGTTGCTAACAGTTTACACTAATGGGGTGCCGGTGAGGAGGGTATTTAAAAGCTGCGTTATCCTAGAGAGACGGCAAATATTTATTTGTGAGGGGTAAGAGGGGGGAAAATGTGTACCCTCATGAGATTCGAGTTGTAATCTATACCTTCCGGGCTAAAAACAAACTTGAGAAATCATTGAAAAACTGACAGGATGATCACATTTTGAGGAGCTTAAAATACACTTAGTCTGTCAGTAACTGATATATTTGAAAAATATGGCCCAGATTTTTTGTTTAACGCACCATCGCTCAACTAATTAAGCTATTCCCGAATATGTATTTGATTGAGACACTTTTCTCCAGCTCTCAAAAGACACCATAGTCATGGGTACAAACACAGACCACATTGATACTTGACTTTTGCTAAGAAATTATTATTATTATTATGCACATTTGCGGCAAAAATGTAGACAATTCAGGTTTATTTCCTTATTTCACTTTTACAAAAATCCAAAGCCAAAAGTACAAATAAAATGTCAGGGGTTCGAATCTCTGGTGGAGCACTTTTTAAAATTCATAAATTCAACTCACCGAATGATTTATGAATAAACTATAATGTACCTGTCCATTATATTTAATAAAATTGTTAGAGTTTAATTCTTAAGTTCATATTACGTTTCATGGCTACCCCTCGTATTAAGAGTGGTTTATTTATTTTAAATGTTGGCCAAAGCCCACATCAGATACATTAGATTCGTCTAGATGCAGACCATCGTAGTTTTACTCACTCCGAGGAATAAATCTGTAGATTTCAGTAGTGGCGTGGTTAGGATATATTCGTGGGGAGGTAAAGGAACTGAAGACGGGTGAGGGAAGTGAATAATGTAAAAACATTATTTAGTTTTGAATGTAATTTTGATAAAAAATGTTTTTAAGTGAATAAAAATACAATTTGATTGCAATAAATCGAGTTGAATGTTCAATTACAATTGTTTTGAACATGGTGTTTTTGTCTAAGCTCAACTTCAATAGCTGAAGACAACTACAGTAGAATTTTGGCAGTAAGAAGCATTTATAAAATAAAAATGTATTTTTTGCGGTAAAAAATAATAATACTATATCATAGGTAATATTTTATAGTTTTAATAATACCTATCAAGAGTGACAGCTACAGATAAATGAATTGACGTATGAATATGTGAACGTAGATCTAGTAACTTTCTCACTGTCAAATTAGATTCTAACTATGAAAATTGGACTGTATTTGCAATACAGAAATATCCCGTAAAAAAAAGAGCAAACAAAACGTATTTATGTTCCCATATTTAAACTAATTATATTTTGCTATTTATTTAAATTTGAAACGAACTTATTTTCATTTATTTAAGTTTATGGTTGCCTCACAATGGGGACTAAAAGGGTTGTAGCAATATTTAACTTATAAATTAAACAGCTAGCTTGCAAATATTTTCTACAAGCGTACTAAAACAATTACTAACCAAACAATTTTCTTAATGAAACTTTTAACATATACAACTGTCCATTGTAACTTTGTAGTTTTAACAAATATGTCAGCTGTCACTTTTCATATTTAGTATCAATACTTATAATACTAATAATAAAATAGTAAAATGCTATTCATGTTGGCCGTAAAAATATAGTTTGTATTTATAAAAGGTCCTTCCTTTTGAAATTGGACTGTATTTACTCACAATGTATATATTTTACACTCGATACACATCCAGTTGGTTTTCTGTGTTTGATTAATGGTTTTCGGTTCCTAAGAAAGAATCAGTGGTTCGCAGTAAATACTTTACCTGTACACAAAAGTACAATAAGAAAGAGTGAAAACGTATGTAGGAGAGGGAGAGTGGGGAAGAATAGAAGAGCGGGCTATATTAATTGAACAATTATCAAGTTGCTTAATAAACATGAAGCATAGGGAAATACTAGCTCATCTCGATACTAGTTTAGATAGCCCCAATGACAGAGTGAGGTTAAAGAGTTTGTTTTTCAGAGAGCCTATCTTGTCTCCAGGAACGGAGATATAGGTTCATCGACATCCCTCAGGTATTAGGATACGAGAATAAGGTAGTTGTGGACCGTATGCTGGTATGATGCTGTGTTTAGAAATTATATTATAATCCCTATTAAAATGTTTATTTTGCTAGAAATCTTAATTTTTTGCAGTAAAAATGGGAACAATTAAAGTAACGTCCTTACTTCAGGGGTTATGAAAATGATTATGATGGAGAAAAAAGATAAGACAAGTCGATAGGAAGTTAGAATGGATGCAAACGAGTGATTAAGAAAATATTTTTTAAATCATGTGGTTATTTAAAGTTATCATATCAGCACGCAGTTTAAAAAAACAACTTAATTAAAGAATTGACACAGCACCCCGCGCCCGGACGTTAATTCAATGCTGTTAAAGAGGGACACCAATTTAACCAATAATAAATTCTATGACCATGCCGGTAGTTGAAACGAGGACCTTTAAAACAGTAGAAAGAGACGCGCTAACGACTGATATAAGATTTCAAACAATATTTGTAGTAAAATTTCCTCTATTTTAGAGCAGCATATTATCTCATTTGCAGTTTATGTTATGTTTACAGTTAAACCATTTCCTAGAAAATAAAGGTCAGTTGCGTCATAAATTCACATAGAGCGCTCAACATGAGTTGATAGGATTAATTCTTGAACGAGAATTTCATAGACAGTCTTAGGCATTTCACCCACGAAGCTACTCAAATAAGACTCAAAATTGACGCGAGTAAAACCTAAATTACCAACCAGTTGCTTGAGCATCAACGCTAATATATTTCAATGGTGGTCTGCTCACGGGACAACTGTTAGTTGACCTGTTTACGATGCGTCCGTGATTAGTCACTGTAAACTCAACATACTAGTCGACTGGCTACCTCAGTTACAAACGTAATCATCATGAATGAACCATTATTGAACATTTACTGTGTTATTCAATGTAGCTTTCTTTCAACATTCGTTACAATACATTTTGCATCAGTTTGCTACAGTTCCTTTGCCACGACGAATAGTCTGCAGTTTATATTTTTTCATAGTATGGACGAAACCAAAATCTTCTTTGGTTACATCTCTTAGATCTGTAATTAATTAATTATAATAATAGAGAGCTAAATCCTCTTCGGCACTCGAATCCATGTACATTATATTAATTAATATTAACTATTCGAGAAGCTCGAGGAAGGTGCTTGAAGATAGATGATACGAAGCTGGTTGAAATTTCGCCACTTCTACGTAACACCGTGTACTAAACATAACTAACAACCAGTTAATGACCCGCTTTGTGACTTCAATAATAGTGGATTAGCTCTGTGGGTGAAAGGTCTTACGTGCTAGTTAAAAATAATCACGAACAGAAAGTGTGTGTTGATGGTATACCTTGTTTCGGCCGTCATACAATGGCAATATACAACCGAAATGTTGATGTTGCAACCCTCATGAATTCGCGGAAAATATTGAAAACGCTCAAATCTCATTATCAAAAGCATACGAAGATATGAATCAAAGGCTCACCCAGACCTTGTATCTAAAGAGCATGGGGTATAACAACTGGTAAACGTGGCAAACAGATATTGAAAACAACTTCCCTACTCTAAACAATAAGTAATTAATATTGGGTTTTTGTACCCACAGTGATTGTGGGAATTAGCTATCACGTTGAATTTGATTTTCCAAAATATAATTGGCCAACGTAATAGTTTTTCATTATTTGGTAGTAAGTTAGGTTAGGTTAGGTTTGGTTAGGTTAGTCTGATGTCAACGAGCGATGTTGTCATTTAAGGCTCAGAGACTAATAATGGCGCACTTTTGATGCACCTTCCTAGTGCTGCTGATAGTCCATATTCCAAAGCAAGTAGGCCTACATAAATTCAGCCAGTGTGGTTTCAGTACCCCTTACCACACCAAACATGCCCCACTTAACCTGAAAACATAATACCTCTCAAATAAAAACAAGCGTGGCGCTCGCACAGTTACAGATTGCTCGGATAACATAAACCAAATAGGACCAGTCATTGTTTGATCTCGCCGCTTGAACCGATGTTACATCTCTCTAATTAACCCAGTGCAATTAAATGTCCTTCCTGTCTGCAGCGGTTCTCGTCACAGGGAACAATACCATCACACAGTTGGCATCACTGACAACCACCGCACGTGCGGTTTCCCCGGAACAGGGTGATTCTCCTTTACAAACTACAGACTATAATTTTTTAAGTAGACAATTTATCATATTTTGTAACCCGCGTAATCAGTCACGCGAATAAACCCATCAGTCTCGTTTTGTCTGGTTTGATTTTGACGGGGAGGTCGGGTTTTGAATCCCTGTCGGGTGTAAAGAGGTGATTTTTCTTAAGGCCCCTTCTTTCTGTTGGCAAACGTGGGTATATTTCTTCTACGTTATTTCTTTAGCATCCTAACCCATTGGAGTAATATTTCTAGTCTGGATGGTTAGTATGATTCGGTGCGCGTACAAATGCGTAATTTAAACTACATACACCTGAAAGAACGAGTAGGAGTGAGTATAAGGAAATGCATCTGCACTAGTATCGAAGAACCATGGTAAATGTATAAAATTAAAAATAGCTGCCATCAACTTGCTCGCCTGGATAACAAAAATTTAACTCCCAAGTTATAAAAAGGAGTGCTAACAGCTATTCTAAACGGGCCAACTGTACCATTATTATTATTAATTTGCATGTGGGAACTCAGTTGCGAGAATGAGGAATTTGAGACGTGATGACACTTTTTGGTGTGTGTGTGTGTGTGTGTGAGAGAGAGAAGAAAGAGAGAGAAAGAGAGAGAGAGAAAGCGTAATTTTTGTTCAATCTCAATTTAACATTTTAAATAAACATTAACAATATTATTACTGTTTACATGTTACTTATTATATCTAATTTACCTCTAGTTTGTTATATCATCATTTGTGTGCTTTTTATGTGTGGCTATTATTTGATTAGCTTCGATTTAAATTGTAATATTTGGTTAGGTATTAGAAAAGTAGGTAGTCTTAACTTCGCCATTAAAGTAGATTATTACTATTATTATTTACTGCAACCGGACATAAATAGAGGAATTTAATGAAGGAAGGGAAGAAATACTGCAAAATATTTTTTTTTTCTAAAAGAGGAAGTAAGCCATGATTTTAATAAATAGTTCTCAGAGTAATTTACTCTCCAAATATATAGTTTGGTGTAAATGGCACGTGCATACTATAATATTTGATCAACTCTAAAATTGTAAGTTTAGTATTATATAAGTTGAAGTTTTGATCATTTTACCGCTGCTTGTGGATTTGGAAAGATTTCAGGACATCTGAAAGTGCCTGAAATTATCTTTATACCACATGCGAGAATGAGATCCATTACCCTTTAAATTTGTTTCTATGGGTTTTCGACACTGTCTAAGGCAGGGTTTCTCAACCGGGAGTGGGGGCAGGGAATTAATACCACAGATTAAAACGGTTTAAAACATTTTTTTCTTCAAACTACAATGTTTCATACTCTGCATAAACAATTTGTTTAGTTTGAGGTACTGGACTTGCTGAACGGTAATTTTAATTTAATTGTAAAGCTCCACAGTAAATATAATCAAAGTAAGATGTATTTATGCACTAATATAGAAAAAAAAGTGTTTTCAATATTATATGTATATTATTCAGAATGTAACTTTTGAGTTAGGCAATTTTCTAGCATGTGGTAAAAAGTGTGCGTGTCACTAAAAAGGTTGAGAACCACTGGAAGGGTTATCAACACTCACAACCACACCTTTTGGAAGCTACGAATCCTTCTCACCTCAATTTCAATCCTTTGAATACTAGGACACTTTGACATAACCAGGACTCGAACAAGAGGTATCTTTCAAAGATGAGTGAGCAAAGTATTTTAATATCTTGGCCATAAGCATAGCGGCGGGAGAATAAACGGAAAAATAACGAGGAAGATGACTTAGGAAAGAGATAAATTACGGAGTATAGGTACCCTCCATTTACCCTGAAAGGTAACCAGCTTACCGTGCTTGTTTCCACTATGGTGCAGCTTACGAAATAGGGTCATAGCGAAGCACATCAAGTTAAGGCTTCGTCGTATAAATGAGTGTGCATGTGCATATATGCTATCATCCAAAGTGCGAGAAGACTTTGATCTTTAATACTCTGACTTTCCATTCCATTCTTCACAGCGCAATAATATATTTTCAATTTTTTATTTCAGACTGCTTTTTACTACTCAGGGAAAGTATTATAATATCGTGAAAAATTTAGATCTCAAAATTATTACTAAGCATTACGTTTTATGTGGCCCGGAGGTGAATATTACAATGTTCCCATTTGTGTTTGTTCCTGGGTACATACCTTAAACGATTAGATGGATTCTGTTTAAAAGTGATATTTAGAATTTGCTTAGGAGTGTTTTTATTTTAACCTTAGTCCTCAAATTAACTTACTGATATCTAAACTTATTAAACATGCTTTTAGCAATTTTGTTTAAAATTGATATTTGGGTAGTGTTTGACATGACAAATAAAATTGTATGACAAATAAACTAGATCCTTTTATTTGGGAGGGGGAAAGGGTGCGGTAACGGGGTTGGGGGAGTTCGTTTAAGGGCAGACAAATGATTGATTTTTTATATTGATATTTAAAAAATTGCTATAGCAATTTATTTCAAAATGGGTAGGTAAGGCCTGCTTAGCGCTTTAAAATTATAAATAGTGATCATTTTGAAAATAGCTCTAACTTTGTCCAAAATTCGTAGGGTAGACTATTTTACATAATAAATAGTAAAGTTATTTTTGGTTTCCTAAATATTTATGAGCAGCTTTATCCTTAAATACCGTTAACTCCTCTTAAGGAAGCAGACTCAAACACTATTGCAACTCCTTTCATAGTTTCTATTTTTCTAATTTCTTCTGTTTTTCTGTTTATAAAATTTAAAGAATGACCCAAAGTGTAGATAATACGAAATTACAACACCGATTAGATTATCTTTCTGATAACTTAATTGGGAGTAATTTGTAACGGGTTCTTTATAACTTATTTTCTGTATCATGATGACAGATTAACTTACAACCAGATCGAATAAATTTAAAATTAACACCTGGACACAAGAATCGAGACCACGACCTTTGGATTAGTACCCTAATGCTCTAGCGTCTAGCCAATGAGCTATCCAGGGATAGTTCCATCCTCAAGGTCAAGTCCGTCACAGGCTCTGCCTTAAAATATGAGTGAAGAGCTACCCTGAGAACAAGACGTTCTGTGGACAGCTCAGTGCTAGAATATTGGCACGCCGAGCCAAGGGTCCCGGGTTCAATTCCCGTGTCCAGGTGTAATTTTCTAATTAATTTGATTATAATCGAGATACGGCTCATGTCCGAAGCTATAATCATTAATCCCCCAAGCTTCGACTTTCACATATACTTAATTATATAGCATTTATCCGCCTCGGTGGCAAAGTTAGCTAACGCGTTAGTTTCATGTTGAGCTAGACTGCCGAGGGCGGGGAGATCAAGGTTCGAATCTGGGTTGGGTGAACTGGGGAGAGGGGTGTCATCAATGGTTTTCCACACTCTCTCCACGCAAATGCTGGTTCACTTCATCTAAATTCAACTTTCCCAATTCCTAACCATTAGCGTAATTAGTACTTAAGCGTATAACCCGAACGGGTAGTAAGACGCGGTGCTAAATAAATAAATAGAGCGTTTCCTTTGTCCATATTTTAACCAGATGTTTCGATAAGAAACTTCTTTCAAGGAACTATTTTAGCTGTCAGTTGAGATTTACCTTAGTTGTAATAATTGTCTGGTCTGATTGGCAGGTGACGAGGCGATCGATGTAAGAATCTCTGGACGCTTTTCGGAGTTGTTTTTCTTAATGATTTCTCACTATATATATCCCCGCAAAAGCCGGTGCGTTTTCTCTCAAACTATCGTTCTAATCCCTATCCAAGTTTTGTAAATATTTAGATATCACAGATGGGTAGTAAGACTAGTTTCATCTTAAATAACTGCTGGGCTAGAGGCTCTAAGCCCAATAATTTGTCTCCAGGCCATCAGACAGTAAAAACAAAGAAAGACGGATTATATTTCTCGTTAAAAATAGCGATCTCTTAAAAGTGAACATGACACGTTTTAACGCGCAATCGTAACGGCGGGAAGGATCTGAACTAACATTTTGATGGACGTACTCCGAAATGACCAAAGGCGATGATTCTTGAAACCTCGTTTCATCCTTGCATTTTCATTGGTGTCCCTTCAGTCCCACTACTTACAGAGACAAACGGTTTCGTTTCAGGATTGAGTGACTATTCCGATAGGAGGACAGATATAAACATTGAACCACGTTATTTTTCTCACAGGAGGATCTAAGATCTATAATAATAACCGTAGAACATTTCCAGTGGTGTTTTGGCATTGCCCGAAGAGATAGCAAGGGTCGATATTCACTACAGAGGAGAAGAGCTACCAACCCTTGCCGACTCATAGCTCTAAATTATATTCCTCTAGACACTTTTCACCAAAACGCCACTTGAATGAAAACTATTCAGCCGATTCAGACTAGAGTGACGTTTCGTGTCAACATATCACAACACATCACATCAGCTTCAAGTGATTACACTGCTGTGATGTATCTGGTGTATTGAGTCGTTTGGACATGAATTGTTGTCAGTCGACTTCTGGATTCTTTATCAGAGCACACCACTTTGTATAAGATTCGTTTAATCATGTTTTCAAGTAGAGAGTACTAAAATGGATGAAAGATTGTTAGCTGAATTGGATGAAGAGGAGAATGTAGCACTATTAATATGTTATTTGAACTGGAATATTCGAGAGAGTGAATACATCCCATAAATGCCGAGACGGGTGAATTTCATACTTTGTCCTGAATTTTTGAAACATGAGAGTTTCAAAATGTATATCAGGATGTCAATAAAGCAGTTTTCTACCCTTTAATATCTCACACACACAAAATTTCAATCGAAAAAACTCAAGTGTCATGTTATGATGCTGCAACACATCTGACTAAAATATGGAGGTCTAGATATTGGGCTGATGTGTGTCACTACATGTTAACACGCATTCCGGCGTCAGACAACACACTATGGCAGTTTGAGCATTTCAATATTATTTATTGGGATTTTTTTCCCACTAAACCGTCATAACAAGTGTTAACACGAAAAATCAGCTTAATCTGAATTCGGCTTAAGAATAAAACAACTTTAATTTCAAGATTTCAGTTTAGATTTTTTTAAATTGTATTTTATTTACTACGCAGTTTGGTGAAGTTAATTTTAAAATATAGACCTATATAACAGGGTGGCCATAGTCAGCGGAAATATAAAACGTTTTAACAATTTAAAATTGTTATTAACATGAAAAATATATAAAATTTATAGTTTTCTTTGAAAGGGGAGAGAAATGTAATTATTGTAGCTTTTAAAACTTTGTTATGATTGAGTTTATGTTTAATTGTTTTAAAATGCATTTCAAAAATAATTATTAATAACAAATGGGGTATTTTGATTTTTTAAATATTTTTAAATTTGAATATATATTTGGATAAAAAAATATGTTTTGAGTCAGGTAAAGGTTTTTCTAATACATACGTTTTTATATATTAAAAACTTCTCCTTGAAATGAACAAACCCGATTCATAATGCTTTGTGAATAAGCCTTGTCATACTCTAACAAAGTCTTAGTTCGATAACTAAGAAATTGTTTAATTTGCTAATATATACAGTTACTACTTTGAGTTTCTCACAGAAAGGAAAAGAATCAAAGATTTTCCAGAAAGAAACTCAACAGATCAGCTATATATATGTATATTGCGCGTATGAGCTACATCATTCATAGCCAGTAGTGAAAATATTAGCCAGTACTAATGTACCGTTTTCAAGGGGACGCCCGAATGTACTAATCGTACATCCTTTCCATGGGGTCTCTTCCATTTCCCGATGAGATGAGATGATGGTGATAGTGAGTATGAGGGTGTGAGACCAGTGGAAACACTTAAACCTAACTTATGGCTAATTAACCATCCCTGGTGACCGTTAGGGTAGTTCGCCTTTTAGGAAAAATATCCATGGTACCAGCCGGGAATCGAGCCTAGAACCATTAGGTTTATAGCCAGGTGCACTTACCACTACAGCACGGGAACGGTTAACAGATCGGCTGTAGTATAGAGAAAGGGACTGGGTATATGGCTGTACAAAACAAAGATAAGAGTTCGGTCCTCACATCCCACGTGTCTGTTTACAGAGTATAGGAGCTTATTTACATATTCAATAAGGGAGTCAAATGGTACAAGACGTCACTCGCAATACACTGGACCACTGAAAATTGGGAAATCGGGGCTCATATCTCGGTCAGGTGTACTTAGGGAAGATTTCCCTAAATAATCACTCATTTCTCCACGCAAATTATGGCACACTTCTTCTAAATTAAACCTTCCTCACTCCTAAAATATTAACGTAGTACATGTGTATATAGCCCGAACGGGTAGTAAAAGTTTTGGAAAGTAGTTTAGACAAAGCGCACCAGCATTAGAATGGAGAGAGGACGGAAAAATTGGATTGATAAAGTACGTGTGGAGAAAAGCCACCAAGGATTCGAACTCCAACCTTCCCGTAAAAGGTAGCGAGTGTTACAAACATTCCTATCATCATTATATTTAAAACACAGAATTTCTCACAGTAAACTTAGTTCCAAGCCACCAGCGTTGGCGGCACTGAGAAATTGATGGCTGGGCGGACGAGGGTAGGTTTAGGGATGTTATTGACACGTCGTAAACAAGAATGACCGCAAGAGAGGGAACGTTCTATTCACGCGTCATGATCCAAGTTGAGATTGAGAGGTTTACACACAGCATTTGGCTCCCAACGTGGACCTTGGAGGAGGGAGAGGAGAGAAGGAATGATATCAAAATAAAGAATGGGAGGAATGTAAGGGAAGCACCAATATATGATTACATGAAAGGATATAGAGTATAAGGAGACCAAGTGTGGTAACACTAGGTTGAAGACCGTTCCTGTAGCTCATTATATTCAGGAGAATGAGGCATTTGGAGCTCTGGTTTGGTGCCAGGTGAGGATAGTAAAATTATTAATTATTTATGTATGGGCTGGTCCTAATATATGTTGTGACATTTATGACACTAGAATAGGATGCCTCCGGCTAGAGCCAGACACGTTCACTGCCCCATGTTCCTTACAATGGGGGTGATATGTCCAATTTGGGGCGGTACGCAATAATACCCCTGAGTGTGAGTGGATGCTTAGTGGCGCTAGTGTAGTTGTGAGTACACTCGCCACCCACCTTCAATCCTATGATGACGCAAGCAAACCAACGCCACTAACGGTCCTCTGACAATAAGTGTCCACTTAGTGGCGTTCTTGGCAAGGCAAGGACTGTGAGACTTGTACGGTACTTTCTTGTGTGTGTGTGTGTTGGCTCGTTTGTTAGCGTCACTTTAGGTTAAACTCAAACACAATTCTTACCACACACACTTAAACAATATTAGTGCCGTTTTACCGTACGTTGTTATATTTATATTTGGATATAGTTAATGATCCGGCATATAAATGTTTGTGTAAGCTTAGTTGAAATCTTAAATAACTCAATTAACAAATTTGGTTAAGTTTAAGAGAAGACGGAAACCTTAACATCACCATTCTAGTCAAATTATTATTATTAATTTTGGACACCATATTTTTTTTAGCACCGCTTCTTACAACCAAAGGGTTATACGTCTATGTACTAGTTACGCTAATGTGTTAAGTATGAGGAAGGTTAAATTAAGAGGAAGTGTACCCACATTTTCGTGGAGGGAGAGTGGAAAACCAACCCTCAGTACGCCCGACCGAGATTTAAACCTCGATCTTCCAGTCATCGTTAACCTAGTATATTGTGAGAGCAGCGCCTTAGACCATGCGGCCACCTAAGTGGGTTTCGTATCAAATTTATTAATAATCATAGTGATATGGAGAGATGAGGTTATACGCACAGGTTTCAAATGCACAAAAGAAATTATGTAAGTTTAACTTCTCAATATTTTCAGTTTTATCGGAGTCTGTGTGTAGATAACGTATTCTCGTCTATTCGGGTGGAAAAGGGGGCGGGTCTTATTTACCACCCCTCACCCCTACCTTCTCCCCTTACACAGCGCTTTCAAACAAACGAAAGCTAGAAGGAGCGAATGTGCCACTTGCAGCCTTCCGCATCCCCATTAACCGTGCCCACGGTTACCACCCTCAACCTCACTCGCAGACAATGATCGACAGAGTACTTCACCTCTTCGGTACCCACGCGAGTGATTTGTCTCGGCTGGGGGTCAATTACCGAGGGAACATTCGTCATAGCGCTTAGCTCTACACAGCTCATCTTGAGCTTTCAGGTGCAAACACCTCCCTTCTAGTGGGGAAACTTGACAAACTATAGAAAAAAAAGAAAAAAATAGTAAAAAAAATGTTATTTTCTGAGAGATATCATTTCTATAAGCCTATATTAAAAATAGTACTCACAACACTTAGAAAATTAACTAACTAATTAATGGGTGTATAATCTGAACAGGTAGTAAAACGCGGTGCTAAAAAAAAAACTAATAACCTGAATCGATAGTCGTATGCTCTAATGCGTCAAAATCTATGGGTTCAAACCCCGGTCAGATGTACTGTATTTAGGCTTATTTTAGTTTCCTTCTCTCCCTCCAGACGCAAACACGGGTACATTTCCTCTATAATTCTTTCTTACTTATCCCACTAGTGTAATTAATATATGCGTATAATTTTAAAGGGTACTAAAACGCAGCCGAAATTAACAAAAGCAACGTCCGAGATTGCGAATACACCTCCATGGCAGTATCACCAATCAGACCAATCACCTATAACGGTACACGCTAATTCTCCAGCCTACGACATGGGGCTGTCTTGCCCCAACCATCAAAAGCACCGTTTACCTTCCGGAGAACAAGATCATCCACTCTCATGAAGGAAGTCACCAAGGATTGGATATCAGACCAGAACCGGCAGTGACAAACGCGTCCACGTTATTCGCCCTACCTAAAGGCACCGGCTCCATCCGAACCATACAGGACTTATCGCCACGGGCAGATTTCATACAAACTCACACTTTCTCGTTGTCATCGGCGGCCACCGCGCTGAGAAAAATAACCACAGCGGACTGGATGATCAAAACGGACCTTCGTAACGGGTTTTTCCAGATCCCAAGCTCCAAAGAGTCCGGCAGGCACCTGTGAGTTTATTTTCTGGAAACCAAGTACGACACTACGATATTTCCCATTTTACAGAGGGTCATGGAGGAAGCTTGCTGGGCGGTGACAACTAAGAGGCCGTCGATAACCTCAATTTTATACTTGGACGACCTCCTGTTCTACGGCAAGTCACCAACCTACCTAGAACAGGTGCCCAGCGATCTGGAATGACTGGGCTTAACCCTGAATTACCAGAAGTTCCCACTACATCCCAGTGTACCTGGGCTTCAATGTGTCAGCAGAGGACCAGGAGATGACACTCACCCTGGCGGCCAAAAAGAAAGCTGTGCCTCTGTTAAAGTGTACCCAGTCCGCAGACATACGAGGATAACAACGGATAGCGGGCTACGTAAATTGTCTAGCTCACAACCTAGACTGGCCTCGGTTCGTCGTAGCCCAGCTGCATCAAGGACAACCCGACGTCACCAACAGGCTACTAGATGATACAACTACGTGGAATCGGACGCCGCAGGAGGCCGCCCCGTGAATAGCGCAGGTTCATTCTAATGTCATCTTCTCACTCCGTCTAGGTCTTCCCAATGGTCTCTTCCCGTTGGGGTTTCCGGTCAATACTCTGAACAAGATTCTAGAATCTCCCATTCACGTTGTATGTCCTGCTCACCGTAGTTTACAAGACTTGATTATCCTAATAAGGTCTTGCGATGACTACAGGGTATGTTACTCATCATTATGGAACCTCCTCTACTCCCATATTCTTTATCCCATTTTGGACCAAATATCTTCATAAAAACCTTGTTTTCGAACACCCTAACTTTTTTTTTGTCATGTAAGGTAAAGAGACCTTATTTCACACCCATTAAGAATAACCGGTAACATTATTGTTTTGTATATTCTGGATTTCACATTCTTTGACAGCACGCAAGATGTCAACAACTTACTAACCGAGTAATAGCATGCGTTTAGTGACTGTATTCTTCTCATAATTTCCGCTATAATATCGTTATTGCTAGTTAAAATCTTTCCTAAATATTTAAACTCCTTAACCCTGTCAAATGACATGTTGTTCGAAAAAATCACTAAATTATCGTCCCCAATGTGTTCTGTGTGTGATCATTATATGTTGTCTTTTCAGCGTTCACTTCTAAACCAGTTTCATTACTAGCCTCTATTAAAATGTCTACATTTCTTGATACAGCTTCTTTAATATTGCCAAATAAAGATAACTCATCAGTATATCCTCATAAATGCAATGTACCGTTTAATGTCAACAATTTCCTATTCTCTTGCATTATCCTAATAGCATACTCTAAGGCTAAATTAAAAGTATTGGAGAGAGTGCATCTCCTTGTTTAAACCCATATATGTTTTCATATGAAACTATTTAATGTTCTTATAACATTACCGAGAATGACCAGTAAAGATTATTTTAATCACTATCAATTATTATTTGAAAGTAATTGATAAATTTGCAAGTTTCAAAGAGTGACTTTTAATGACGATGTAGTTTTACCGAAAGAGCGACTGAAAGGTGCCGTGTGATCAGCCAGTTACCGGCCCCTGGTCTGGCATCGCTCACAAAAGAGCGACTGAAAGGTGCCGTGTGATCAGCCAGTTGCCGGACATGGTCTGAGGTATCCCTCACAAAAGAGCGACTGAAAGGTGCCGTGTGATCAGCCGGTTGCCGGACATGGTCTGAGGTATCCCTCACAAAAGAGCGACTGAAAGGTGCCGTGTGATCAGCCAGTTGCCGGACATGGTCTGAGGCATCTCTCACAAAAGAGCGACTGAAAAGTGCCGTGTGATCAGCCAGTTGACGGCCCCTGGACTGAGGCATCTCTCACAAAAGAGCGACTGAAAGGTGCCGTGTGATCAGCCAGTTGACGGCCCCTGGTCTGAGGCATCTCTCACAAAAGAGCGACTGAAAGGTGCCGTGTGATCAGCCAGTTGACGGCCCCTGGTCTGAGGCATCTCTCACAAAAGAGCGACTGAAAGGTGCCGTGTGATCAGCCAGTTGACGGCCCCTGGTCTGAGGCATCTCTCACAAAAGAGCGACTGAAAGGTGCCGTGTGATCAGCCAGTTACCGGCCCCTGGTCTGGCATCGCTCACAAAAGAGCGACTGAAAGGTGCCGTGTGATCAGCCAGTTACCGGCCCCTGGTCTGGCATCGCTCACAAAAGAGCGACTGAAAGGTGCCGTGTGATCAGCCAGTTGACGGCCCCTGGTCTGAGGCATCTCTCACAAAAGAGCGACTGAAAGGTGCCGTGTGATCAGCCAGTTGCCGGACATGGTCTGAGGCATCTCTCACAAAAGAGCGACTGAAAAGTGCCGTGTGATCAGCCAGTTGACGGCCCCTGGTCTGAGGCATCTCTCACAAAAGAGCGACTGAAAGGTGCCGTGTGATCAGCCAGTTGACGGCCCCTGGTCTGAGGCATCTCTCACAAAAGAGCGACTGAAAGGTGCCGTGTGATCAGCCAGTTACCGGCCCCTGGTCTGGCATCGCTCACAAAAGAGCGACTGAAAGGTGCCGTGTGATCAGCCAGTTACCGGCCCCTGGTCTGGCATCGCTCACAAAAGAGCGACTGAAAGGTGCCGTGATCAGCCAGTTACCGGCCCCTGGTCTGGAATCGCTCACAAAAGAGCGACTGAAAGGTGCCGTGTGATCAGCCGGTTGCCGGCCCATGGTCTGAGGCATCTCTCACAAAAGAGCGACTGAAAGGTGCCGTGTGATCAGCCGGTTGACGGCCCCTGGTCTGAGGCATCTCTCACAAAAGAGCGACTGAAAGGTGCCGTGTGATCAGCCGGTTGCCGGCCCATGGTCTGAGGCATCTCTCACAAAAGAGCGACTGAAAGGTGCCGTGTGATCAGCCGGTTGACGGCCCATGGTCTGAGGCATCTCTCACAAAAGAGCGACTGAAAGGTGCCGTGTGATCAGCCAGTTGACGGCCCATGGTCTGAGGCATCTCTCACAAAAGAGCGACTGAAAGGTGCCGTGTGATCAGCCGGTTGACGGCCCATGGTCTGAGGCATCTCTCACAAAAGAGCGACTGAAAGGTGCCGTGTGATCAGCCGGTTGACGGCCCCTGGTCTGAGGCATCTCTCACAAAAGACTGGGCTGCTATCATGGAGAGATCGGGGTTACAATCCCGGTTTTGCTGTACTGATGGTTTTTTCATACATGATTTTCCACTCTCCCTTCACGAAAATGCTGGTACAAATACATTTAACTCAATGATTTTCAAAGGTGTGCCACGAAATTCACTAGGTGTGCCCGTGAAATTCTCAACGTTATGTTATTGTTGATAAAAAATTAATAAAATTTAAAAAGCAATGTGAAGAAAAGGATTTAAATATTTGATGTATTTAATTTCCTAATAATTTAATGGCCTACAATAAAAGAATTGCGTAATTAATGAGTAACTTCCACTTGCCATTCCTAACAAAACATTTCAATTCGTAATCGAATAAAGAAAAAGAAACACGCATTTCGTGTTCAGCTGAAAGAAGTCTGTACATGAGCATGGCCGAGTCTCCCGTCGTCAACTTGCACTTTCAGGACCACGTTTTAAAGTAGAGTGCTATAAAAAATAATAAAGGGTTGAGAACCATTGTCTTTAACTCAACCGCCATCATGCCTAACACACTAGAGTAATTGGTTCATATGTGTACAGCCCAAACAGGCGGGGAAACGCGGCGACAATTTTTTTTATATAACAAAGGCACACACGACCCCCTCTCCACAGCTCATCAATATGAAAGAAAAAATCTCAATTATATATTTCGTTCTTATAGGGAGTCGATCCCAGTATCCTTAACTCTTATAAGATATGGAAAAAGCATTCGCTCATACAATTAATTGCATCCGAATAGCAAAACTTGGGAGATTGAAATTATCTTTAGTAGGGATACAACCGCATCAATTTTAATATTGGAGAATTTTGAAAAATGACGCCTGGACGTGGGAATAAAACCCGGAATCCTTGACTTCCAATGCTATACGTGAATAAAAACCCTAAACACGCCACGAATCATAAATAGTTCAATGGCAGAGAATTGGCACACTAAGCCAAACGTCCTTGATTCGGTTCCCGTATCAGGGTGTCATTTTTGAAAATTTACAAATTTATAAGATTTGTTCACCACTAGGCTAGGGAGTCTTGCATTTCCACTGTGCGAAATCAAGTGAGGTAGTACAAATTCAAAGTTCACATTAAGTGCCGTGCCAAGTGATAATAGTTCAGTTTGTATAGAATCATGGGAACATGCAGTAACGGGCAAGGGGATGGGATACTTGTCCTGGCATCTCCAATTTAATTTAATAAATGAAATATCTTCTTTTACAAGCAATTATTATTAACAGTTTATATTCTTATTTTTTGCCTTACAATTTTTTTTGTCAAACAAAGATACATTTGAAGAAACGGTTATAAATCACTTTGGTAATGACCGTGGACGCTTTCACTTTCTATTTAAATAGGCAGTGTTATTATGTAGTGCTGTGACATGAGTTCAAATTAAAAGATTGTAAAAAATTAAATATTTAAAAAAAATTTTTTTTACTTCGCTAAAATAATAATTTATTCATATATTTACCTTCCTAGGCCTTACTTCTTAAAAATAAATACTTATTGAATCATTAAATAGTGTAATAATAAAGAGGATATGGGATTTTTAATAATGTCACTAATTCCCAAAATTAAGATAATATTTTGACACCAAATTATTCATACAATATGAATGGAATGAAATTTATTTTTTATTTTAAATGTATGACATTTTATTTTTAAAAGTCTACTAGTTGCTTTCAGGTTGAAGCAAAACCTTTGCTTTTTGAAATGATATATTTTTAGTATTTTTACAATGCCAGTGCCATCAAAGAAGGTTTACAAATGCATACACGTGGGTTGGTGGGGAAATATATTTGCCCCCCCCCCCCCCCTCCCCCAGGATATATTTTTGTGGTCGCTACTGTGTACAATATTTGCAAACTGGTCGGCATTCAATATGAACGTGGTGCATTTATTCAGCCAGGCGCTAGATCTGTTGAGCCTGCCAAGCATAAGGTGTAAGATGGTTGCATCACAATCTATCTCACGGCGCTTACCAGCTACTTGGCTCTACTTGCTGTTTAACTGGGGTTGATAAATGATAATAAACCACGCACAGTATTTAACATTCATCCATCTTACTACCTGTACACGCCATTCACACAGGTAGATATGAAAATGTGGAAATCCATTTAGAAGTATTTAAGTATAACTGCTAGTATTTAAACCTATATATTTCCGTCACTGTCAAACCAGACAAGACGACAAGTACGCCTGGCGAGGTTTTAAAACAGCTTTACTGTACGCTTAAATAAAGGAACACATCTATAGATAATTTATTACAACCCTAGGTATGTCTGTACATTTAAATTTTAGTATGGTTTATATTGATTTTTTTTAATTATTAACGATTAGAAGACCAAATAATCAATTTTTAAATTTTTTGTTCCGTCTTTGTTGTCAGTAAACTTAAAAATAACTCATAAAATTAAG
Source organism: Timema cristinae (assembly GCA_039000515.1). Classification (NCBI taxonomy): domain Eukaryota; kingdom Metazoa; phylum Arthropoda; class Insecta; order Phasmatodea; family Timematidae; genus Timema; species Timema cristinae. The sequence goes on from JBCFYV010000935.1 coordinate 17,647,047, forward strand.
ACAGTACTTTGTTATTTTATTCATTATTTTCCATAGAATAACTATAGCGCTCATCAAATTTCATCAGTGATCCAAGAGTGACGGAAAAAACGGGCGTAGGTAGTAAACATTCGTCATGGATGGTTGGCGCGCACAAAGGATAGCACGTGATTTAATTGGGGGAGGGACGCGACGAGTTCGTGATTCTTTAGGAATATACCAAACAAACATTTTATAAAACATTTTCGACACCTTTGCTCAGTTCGGTAGCGTGTCTGTTACTAGCTGAAGGCTTAGAGTTCGAATTCCGGAATGGCCGAAAAATATCTCATGAGTGAAATGTGGTTTGCCCTTTCACATTGATGAATTAACATCCGGGTAGTGGATGTTGTGCCTGTTCTAGATTTAAATTGATCTATAAGGTGTAATCGATAAATCACGTAACACTTTGGCAGGGATGGGGGAATCTCTACTGTCTACATGCTGTTACAGGGTGTAGGGTGGGTACATCAAAATGTTACGTAACACAGATTTTATACTCAAATTATTATGTCAAAAATAATATTTTTGTTCGTGTTTTCACCTTTGATAAACTTACTTATAGATTAATTTCGAATATCTGTGGAGTGGAAAATCCAAGTTTAGCATTTACTAGTTTTTTAAACAATATTTCTAATGCGATTAGGTGTTATTGTCTGCCCAAGACTACGAACGCCAAGTTAATTGAAGTAAAATTGTAGATTAATCCAAAATATAATGTAGAAAAGTTGTATGCCAAGAATTGTTTGAATATATGATGAAAATATGACTATCAAAAGAAGTGTACAATATTAAGAAATATGTCTTCCCCAGCGTCGAGCATCGGATGTGGGCACTAACATCATGTAGCGGCACTACAGAAAAGGGCCATCTCAGTCAGCACATAGTAGTGCCGTTTGGCACCTACTCATATAGCGAACCTGACACCCATAACATTAATATAACAGAGATTTTTCCTCAAGAAACTGACGAATTTGAGCTCGACATCTTTATGCCTGTATAAATAATAATACTCTATGAAATCATTTAAAATCAGGATTTAAAATTGATTTTAAGAAGTATCAAATCTGAATCCCTCCTTAAGTATAGCAAAACTTCCCTATGAAATAATGTCATTCACTATCGTGAGAAAAATTATGTAGCACAGGTTTGGGGGAGGGGGGGGGGGACTAAAAGATAATAAAAGAGTGTTACGTGGTTCAGAAATTTTCCTAGTGTGTTTACGATGTATGTTGTCACCTGTAATCGGATTCCTTAGTACAGTCGTTAATATTGGCGTCATCGATGTAAAAAACATATCACTCGCCTCATGCATGTCTGAAATGGTGTATTGGTTGTTAAGTATTAAATGAAAAAAAAAACAAGTTTGTCCACTTTTAATGAGAGAGAAGCGGGGCCTAAATGTTGTTATTACATCTATTTGTAAACGTTATTTGTCCTGGGATGTTAATATATGTCACAATTATAATTTCCTGTATTAATTATAATAAAGGAGATATATTAATTCCTACCTTCTCATTTTATCTCTGAGTGTACACAAAGTCAGTATACAACAACCCTCACCCCTTTCATATCCCCGTGTGAGACATCAGCAAGAGTTAGTTACACTTGTATCAGGATCCTTCTGCCCTTTCAAACAACCCGCAGTGTAACATCTTGTTAGATAAATACGAGATCCTGGAGCCAAAATACGTGTACAGTCGCCCTTGACAAATACCCCCCCCCCCCCCCCCGTCCCCCCATCTAAAACAGCCAAAGTTTAACACAGATAAATAAATACAAGAGAGTCCTTCATTAAATACAGCCATTGGAACTACCTGCAATGGACAAATCTCACCTCTAATAAACGTTAAGCTACATACTAATATATGAACTTCACCATAAGTACAACACTCAGCAATATTTACTATGATAGTATTTTGCTTTGAATTTTTAAATAAAAAAGGTATTTTCTTTTATCTGCCAAAAGAAACGGCTTTTTAATTTGTAAGGGATAGCACCAATAACGGTTAGTTGCAATATGATATTTAGATGCGGCTATGACCGTCAATGAAGACTACAATACAGATATTTATATCCAAACTTGTTTAGTTACCATTAAATGGAATATAATTGACTTGACTTAGGTTCAAACTTCCATGGGCAATAAACTATAATAGAGAGTAAACAAGAAGAGTTTGGTGGCCATGGAGAGTAAAAGCCGGATAATTAATGTAAAATAGGTAAAAGGGCCAAAAATGGCACGAGTAGATCTAATCAAAAAGGTCCGTACCAAAATTACAAAATGTTCATAAATGAACAAAATGCAAAAGTGAACGAATTTGGTTAAAAGATCAAAAATAGTTAAAATGGTAAAAAAAGGGGTCAGGAGTAAATATAAAAAGCAAAACAGTATAAAAGTTAAAAGGCGTAAAAGAAATAAAAAGATTTAAAAACCGCAAAATGGTTCGAAACAGTAAAAATGTTAAAAAAACATAAACGGGGTGGAAAAGATAAAGAGCGTAAAATGGCAAATAGGTCAATAAGAGAGGGAAAAAAGGGAAAAGGCTATATGGGTAAAAAGTAAGTAAAAAGGTCAAAGGATAAATGCGCTAAAAAATAAACTAAAATACTTTGATTGGATCTAATTAAAACCCTTTAATATCCCATTAATGATTATTTATCCCGTGTCTCTCTTCTGTCTTTTTTATAATCACCAACAGACAAGACTCAAAGTATTGTGTGTAGGGGAGTTATGTATCTAAAGTTTAGTTATTATTATCACCACCGCATCTTACTACCCGTTCGGGTTATATGACTTATCTAATGTGTAATGGTAGGGTGATTGTGAGATGAAATGGAAGGACCTACAGTTTAACGTGGAATCCGAACCACGGTGGAGGCCTGGCATTCCCCACACTCACAAGATGGTATTAATACACGTCTTGTCAGAGGTGAAGGAAGGGTTTGGCAATCAGATAAATCTGTGCCCGAACCAAGGACTGAACTCCGGACCCCCATTTGACACCTAAGCCAGACCACCAGTCACCATGTTTAGCATTGTCAGTCCTACTTTCGCGTTTTGTGTCACAATTTAAACCAATAAAGGATTAATATTTAAACATGAATTGATTATTTTTCTTATCAGCGCGTCTTACTACCCATTCGGGCTATACGCTTAAGTAATAATTACGGTAATTTTTAGGAAATAGGGAGGTTATATTAATAGGAAGTGTACCCACATTTGTGAGGAGGGAGAGTGGAAAGCAATTTTGTAAAAACTATCCTCAGTACACCCGACCGAGATCAGAACCTCGATTTCCCCACCATCGACAGTCTAGTCTACTGCGAGAGTAGCGAGTTAGACCATGCGGCCACCGAAGCAGGATAGTTACGATTCCCTGTGGTTAATTTTATACTAAAAATAATAACAACGCTAGGTTATAGATTCCCCGTGCAAAGAACGAGTACACCCGCTTGTGGTTTATAATTGTAGTTTCATAGGAATTGATATTCTATTTTAAAAAGTTCAGTTTAAGATAACATTAATTGACTTAAGAATACATTAGAATTGTTTTATAACTGTCAAGAAAGTTTCTTTTATCTAAATTGTATTGTTTGTATTGCTTCTGGCTAGTGAATTAATAATAATAATATTTAGCACCACGTCTTACTACCCGTTCGGGTTATACGCTTTAAGTACTAATTACGCTAATGGATTAGGAATAGGGAAGGTTTAATTAGAGGAAGTGAGACCGCATTTGCGTGAAGGTAGAGTGGAAAACCATTTAGGAAAAACCACCCAGTTCACCCGACCGAGATTCGAACCTGATCTCCCCGTCCTCAGCAGTCGAGCTAAACACGACAAGCGCGTTAGCCAACTACGCCACCGAGGCGGGTGGCTAGAGAATTGCTTATTACAACAAATCATGCTGTATAACGTGAAAACAGCTCCTCAGAATTTATAACAAAGAGAAGGTATTTTAGTTTATGACAACAAAAGGTTGAAGGATTAACACAGAACATAACTAGTACAAAGGGCGTATTCAACAAGACCTCTCGAGTGGAAAGTTAAGTTATGATTTTATTTTCTAGCATTCAAAAAGGTTTTGAATAGTGACAACTTTTGAATACAAGAGAAACCAAAAGGTTTAGATCCTCCAACAACAATGGACACGATAATGTACTGTGGTGGGCAGAAGTTTATTCGTTGTTATCCTTACACAAACATTTACACAACTCTATAATCAGATTTATAGCGGCAGCATCTGTAGGCACGTGGTTTAAATATCAAGTTAATTTTGTCGATTTTTCCCGTGACGGGGAGTTAGGGATAAGCTCTCAACCGGTGTAATAAGGGTGGTTTTTAATAAATTGACCATCACTCTCCCACCACGCAAATGTATCTTGTATCTTGTACATTATACCGTCCATTTATAATTTATTCACGTAATAGATACATATAGAGACAGCTGTGAGACGGGGTAGGGATAAAAAGATGTATAACATTACGTTAAGGAGCTAAAATAGTCCAGCAATTGGAAAAACAAATAGGGTAGGAGGAACATAAAATTTCTTATACAATGTATTAACAGGTTAAATTCATCGTAATGTTTATATTTATTTTCCCTCGATACCTCGGAAAAAAAAAATTGTGATCCTAAAAAAAAATCGGACTGAAGAATTTGATAAATAACGACGTTTCATAACCAGCTGAAACCAAAATAAATGGTACGGTGCACCTCACAGACTTTCTCCCGCTTTTATCTTAGAATGGACATTTATTAAAAACTCGTAAGATTTGTTAAACAAATACAAACACTACGCTAAAGATCATACATGAAAATATACACTGTTAGTTACTTACTGGCATTATTAACTAGAAACAATGTAACAGAAAAATTGTAAAAAGAGAAAGATCTTTGTCTACCATATATATATATATATATATATATATATATATCCTGTATAAGGGAGTAGGTAAAAGGGTTTATTTTAATATTAAATAGTTACATAATTAAAACACTATTGATTCTTTATTCTGATATATTCTACTTTAGATGAAAAATAAAAAAAAACGTGAAAAACAAAACCCTTACGAAAATTCTTATTAGGTACCCCGAGATTCTTATCCCCTTCTAAAGGGTACCGCGAGCCTAGAAAGGTTGAGAATCCCTGATTTAGAGGCACCAAATTTACAATCACCCGTTGAATACCCAGCCGGGATTGGAATCCCAAACCTTCTATTTACAATGACACTGGACCAAGAGAGTTTGACGTTTATTCCACGTGCTCACTGATACAGGTAGCAAGTATGTTATTTTAAAAATAGTTATCATAGTCAGCTTTCACTATTGTATATTTATATGACAAAGAAACTTGTAATAAAATAACCTTACAAATAAATTAGTTGCTATATTTTCATTTATTAATTCATTTGGTGGGTCGAGTAAGTCCCGGCTTATTAATATAGACTATATTAATCATCGGTGACCTGGTGGTCTAGGGGTAAGGTGTCAGACTTCTGTACTGGGGGTCCGGGGTTCAATCCTCGGTCCTGGCACAGATTTTTCTGATTGCCAAACCCTCCTGTCGCCTCTAACAAGACGTGTATTAATCACAACTTGTGAATGTGGGGAATGCCAGACCTCCACCGTGGTTCGGATCCCACGTTAAACTGTAGGTCCTCCATTTCATCTCTCAATCACCCTAACATTACACATTTACACATTAACGTATGTGCGTATAACCCGAACGGGAGTAAGACGCGGTGCTAAATATTATTATTATTATATCTAAAACAAATCCTACATCTAGTCCACGGACGTAATTCGGCACTGTGAAAAGATAAACCTACATTTTACCTACAATCCTTTTTATCGTTCATATCGTGAATCAAAGTCCGGACCCTTAGGTTACAGACTGAGATATGGTGTCATCCAACTTAATTAATATAATATTTAAATGTATTAATTATCGTGAAGTCGCAGCTTCCTTTTACAGCTCGGTCACGATTTAATCAGAATGACGATGAAAGTTTGAAAAATGACACCTGGAAACGGGGAATTGATTATGAGTGAAAAATGACCCTGGGCTTGGGACAACTTCTGGTTAGTTCAGTGGTTATTGCATTGGCGTACTAATTCAAAGGTCCCGGGTTCGAGTCACATATTCAAGTTTGTGATTTTTCAATTCAAAGAACATGGTATTTAGATGCGGCTATAACCGTTATTAATAAATATAATATCTTTTCTATTTAAGCCATCATAAACAAATAATGCTCGCTCTATAGACTAAAATAGTTCTACATTTGTATCAAGAATGAAACAACCTAATTAATAAAATACAGACTTGTACAAATGTTCATGAGAATACCTAACAAGTAAAATGAATCCATTACTATGATTACTATCGATATGTAACGATTTCGGGAGGGACTCGTAGTTTATCTGATCAAATTAGCCGACAAACAGCGGCCATTAATATGAATACGATTCCACAGGCTCGTTTTAATGAAAATTACTTCTTGCCTCCACTCCCTCTTCACTACTTAAATAGACTCGACTATGTTGATATTAAATTACATACTCCCCTTTATATTAATCTGATATTGATATTCAACACGAATAATTTGATATTATTTAGACATTGTAATTAGCGATAAAATAGCTCTGTTTGCAAAGGTTTTCTCTTTGTTCAAAGTCCCTCTGGTGACCCATGACCATGTGGACACAATAGTAAAGCCGCTCAAGTCAAGTACAGAGCAATATGAGCAATAGTAGATAGTCCAACTAATCATTGGTTTTGTATATTATATATTTAACTGATATATAATCCGAGAAAAATTACAATATGCATTTCAATAGATTCCTTAAATAATGATTAAATTAGATTTTTCCCTCATATAAATTATAATTTACTTACTTGCTCTTTGGCATTAGGAACTCAAAAGCTAATTGCTGCACTTAAAATAGTACGCCACCTATCAATCCAGTCCCCCATCCAGTGCACCTCATTACACCCTATCCCTATCTTGAGCTAGTTCTATCCAGTCCACCTCATTACACCCTATCCCTATCTTGAGATAGTTCTATCCAGTCCCCCTCATTACACCCTATCCCTATCTTGAGCTAGTTCTATCCAGTCCCCCTCATTACACCCTATCCCTATCTTGAGCTAGTTCTATCCAGTCCCCTCATTACACCCTATTCCTATCTTGAGCTAGTTCTATCCAGTCCCCTCATTACACCCTATTCCTATCTTGAGCTAGTTCTAACCAGTCCACCTCATTACACCAAATAGTTTTCAGGTCCATTCTAATGTTTTCCTCCTATCCACGTCTAGGTCTTCCCATTGGGTTTACACATTATGTTTCGTGAATCCTGATTACACACACTTATCCTGCGTAACCCACACTACTCGAGTAGAGATAGTTTCAACTTTTCGAGCACTTATACAGAAAAACGGCTAAGAAGACCCGGTCAGCGCATCCGCAAACTTTCAAACATGCGTTATTTATAAACACAGCACATTCTCAAGATGGCGTATCTCAAAAATGGTGATGAAAAACGACAGTCTATTGGAAGCCATGAGTTTTATCTATGACAAAATCAAACCCAGGCAGTAAGTAAAACATCTCATTTTATCCATACTAATATTATAAAGAGGAAAGATTTGAGTTTTTGTTTTTTTGTTTGTAATGGATAAACTCAAAATCTATTGGACCCATTTTAAAAATCCTTTCACCAATATATAGCTACATTATCAGCGAGTAACATAGGCTATATTCTATTTCGAAAATTTAATTTATTCCTCATAAAAATGTCGATAGTATATTATATAGTCGTTGAAAAAAATAAGTTGTTGAAGGGAAAGTGGGTTTGGTGAAGGGGGGGGGGGAGAAGGTAGGGGTGATGAAAGAGGAATGAGATGAAAATAGGAGGGAGGATAAAAAGAGGGAGGGGGCTATACAGTGATGGTAGGACTGTATTTAAAAAAAAAGTAAAAAAAGTTTTGTTTTTATTTTGACATGGATGATTTGAAGCTTTGTTTTAAAATATTCTTTACAATATTTTTTTACGGGGAAGGGGGCTAGTTTTAAATACAGTAACTTGCACTGATTATAATATTTTCGATTTTACGTTTGACGTTTCAATGAATCATGGATAAAAAGAGATTCCCAACTTTTCGCGAGCGTGTGAAAAGCTGCACCACTATGCGGTGCTGACTTACTGTACTGTTTTACAATTTCAGCGTACGTGTGAATTCATCTTTATAAGTGTGTTGAGAAACCTTCTCAAAGATTGTTTTATAATAAAAGTCCCAGTGAGGGTGCCTAAGTGGCTGGAAATGTTCGGTAAATTTCAAAGAGCTGGACGTTGATTGGAACATTTTGGCGGCACAGCGGGAACTTAGAATCCCGGCGTGCTTGAGAGCAGTGGGAGAAAACCCGCATCTTTACTCGCAGCGAAACTGTCGAAAGGTTCAGACGTTTACAGGTACAGTCAGGGAAAAAACATATGTGAACTTCAGTTATAATTATTTGGCAAGAACCCCGATAGATAATTTATCTAAATGTATTCAAGTATAATTTATTTTCAGCAACACGTCTTACTACCCGTTCGCGTTATACGCTCATGTGCTAATTAAGCAAATGCGGGTAGATTACATCTATAATATTTCCTTTCTCATCCTTAACCCATTAGAGTAATTATCATGTGTGTATATAACCCGGAGCGGTAGTAAGACACGGTGATTATTATTTTTATTTTTTTAGATTGCCGCACATGTAATCGGATCGGAACGCTCGGAAATGGAAACGAGTTTTGTCCGCACACTTGTTCGGAATTTGTTATCAGTCGGAAGGAAACAGCCAAAGAGAGTAGGCCTACATTTATTTGAATTTAAGATGAGTGATAATATCAGTGAAGAGGAGGCAATGGTGATTGCTCAGTGTCTTGCTGTTTCAGGAAAATAGCAACTGCACGTTCGGAACGAGCAAACAGGTGCTACTCTTGAAACAAAGGAGAGTATTGTATTTGTATGCAAAAATCCTCGTCTTGCACGTTGGGGGCTCCACCCCCCAGACCCCGGTGAGTTTTCTTTCCAAATAGATGTATACTAATGTAATTACAGAGCCGTTTTTTGATAGATCTTACCGTTTAGCCACAAGAGACCTCCAAAGACCGACTTTAAAGTTGCTCTGCCATTTTGAAATTTTTTTCGGGGGTTAAAAAAAAAAGCATTTTTTAAAAACTTTTGGTAATTACTAGAAGCTATAAGTTTGCCAAATTTCAAGTTTCTAGCTTATCTGGAAGTGGGTAAATATTATTATTATTATTATTAGCACCGCGTCTTACTACCCATTCGGGTTATACGCACTTACGCCAATGTGTAATGGTAGGGTGATTGTGAGATGAAATGAAGGACCTACAGTTTAACGTGGAATCCGAACCACGGTGGAGGCCTGGCATTCCCCACATTCACAAAATGTCTTGTCAGAGGTGAAGGAAGGGTTTGGTAATCAGATAAACCTTTGCCGGGACCGAGGATTGAACCCCGGCCGCCAGCACAGAAGTCTGACACCTTACCCTAGACCACCAGGTCACCAGGGTAAATATTAATGTCAGTGAATGAGTCAGCCGTGTGGCTTTATAGTAGTATAACGTAAGACCTGAGGACGCGCATGCGCATAGCTTCGGAATCCGTCCAAATATTCCCTGCATGGCAAACCGATTCGTTCCGTCCCGATCGGACGTAACGTATCCGATCCGAGCAAGTGTGCGGGCCTCCATTGAAGTGCATGTAATACATAATTTCCGACACATTCGTTCCGATCCGATTAGATATGCGGCAAGCTTAAACAGGTCAAGTTGGGCCTGTGCAGTGACCGTGCACCATTTTCATTGGTATACATATTTTTTATATTATTAAAAAAAATAGTTCATGCAATAGTTTATGGTAAACATAATCGAATCTCATCCATCTACAAAAATTGCGCTTAAGTAGACCCACTTTGCCGGACAAATGCTCTAATCCAGTGGTGCTTTCATAACTCTCGGCCCCCTAGTTTTTACTAAAATTTTAATCATAAAGATTTATTCTAAACATAGTGGTTTTATTTACTGATTATAATTAAAAAAAAGAGAGATTAACTTACCTAAATGTAAATATAAGTTAAGACTTAGTTATTATTATTTTGAAATTATGAAGATATGAGTTCAGATTTTTAAAATGTTACCTAAATGTATTTAACGAAACCTCTGCTGTTTAACACTTTCCACTACTTTGTCTATTTTTGTTTCGATTGTATTACTTAATGTTATTCACACGCAGGAGTTGATTTGAAGTATATTTCACTGCTTCGTTTTAGTATTTACCATTGTGGAAAATCCCTTTTCACATAAATAAGTAGAAACAAAGGGCAGCAAATTTTGAATGGAGATGATAAACAGATGGGTATTATTTGTATTATCCGTGATTGTATATTATCCGTGCTTCTCTTCAACCAGTCCGAAAAATCGAGAGTCTACTGTACTTACGTGCTTACGATCATCGAATACTTTCTTCCGAAACTTAAAATTTAAGATAATCAACTTCAGTAATAAGCAAATAACATTTTAAATAATTTCTAGAGGACCCCAAAAAAACTATCGTGGCCCCCTGGTTAAGAATCACTGGTCTAAGGCATCATTCTAGAAAAGATAGGTCTGCCGATGACGGGAAAATCGGGGTTAGCATCCCGGCCGGGTGTAGAGAAGGTGGTTTATTCCAAATAATTTTACACTTTACCTCCACGCAAATACAGGCACACTATATCTAAATTAAAAGTGCCTCATCTCTAATCATTAGATTAATTAGTACATATGGTTACAGCCCACACGGATAATAATACACAGTGCTGCAAATAATATAATGAAGCAAGATAACATGATTGGTTTTGTTACAGTAATGAGGTCCAATTAGAAGTTTGTAAAAGCGCCGAGCTCAAGTTTCACTATAATTTGAGAGCAATAATCAACTGATAATTATCTAAGAGTAGAAGAACATTAATTATGGCAACCTTGTAACTGCCTGAAATATAATTAATTTTTAGCACTTGATATTATTATCCGTTTGGGTTATACGGCTATGTAATAATTACGCTAATGTATTATGAATGAGGAAGGTTGAATGTGGATGAAATGTACCCGCATTTTTGTGGAGGAAGAGTGGAAAACAAGCTAGGAAAACCTCCCTTAGTACACTCGAATGAGATCGAACCTCGATCTGCTTGTCATAGGCAGTTCAGTCTATTGCTAGAATGACACTTTAGACCATGCGGTCAACGAAGTGGGTGTCAAATAATTGATTACAATTATTAGTGTTTAATGGCCTTTTTTTTTTGTCATCGCGTCTCACTCCATTCGGTATATGAAGTAATAAGGTCATTGTGTTAAAGAAAAGGAAGGAGTGAATTTAGAGGAAGTACGTCTACATTTGCGAAGAGAATGGGAAGCCATCGAGTAAAAACCACACTCAGTGTACCAGAATGGGATCGAATCTCGATCTCCCTGTCATCGGTAGTCCTGTTTATTGCGAGAGTGACGCCTTAGTGCAGACATTTCAAACTCGTGGCCCACGGATCTTATGATGAACCATAATGCAATACAACGCGAGCCTATTCTTCTTTTTTATAAATGTTGAGTTAGTATAACATTTTGGAATGTTGTATATAGGACACCATTCCATGAGACAGGTCGAGTAGTCCACTTCACACCACTTCTCGAGACAGGTCGAGTAGTCCACTTCACACCACTTCTCGAGACAGGTCGAATAGTCCACTCCACAGCAATTCACGAGACAAGTCGAGTAGTCCACTCCACAGCACTTCACGAGACAGGTCGAGTAGTCCACTACACATCACTTCACGAGACAAGTCGAGTAGTCCACTCCACAGCACTTCACGAGACAGGTCGAGTAGTCCACTACACAGCACTTCACGAGACAAGTCGAGTAGTCCACTCCACAGCACTTCACGAGACAGGTCGAGTAGTCCACTCCACAGCAATTCACGAGACAGGTCGAGTGGTCCACTCCACATCACTACACGAGACAGGTCGAGTAGTCCACTCCACATCACCACACGAGACAGGTCGAGTAGTCCACTCCACATCACTTCACGAGACAGGTCGAGTAGTCCACTCCACATCACTACACGAGACAGGTCGAGTAGTCCACTACACATCACTACACGAGACAGGTCGAATAGAATGTAAACGTTTGGTACAATAAATATGATTTTTTGGGTGTACATAATGGCAAAATTTAACTCGATTATGTTTTTAATCAGTCAGATAATTAACGTGCTTTTCTAAATAATACATATGCTGTCACTAACAAAACTATACACTCACGGGTAATCAACACGGTCTAAGGTGTCAAGCTCACAATAGACTGGCTTGAGGGTAACGAGAGGATCAGGTTTCGAATCTCGATAGGTCACATTGGAGGCTATGACAAATTATTTCATCAAAGATGTTATCATCATTATTATAAAACACTATTTATATTATATGGTTCCAATCTATCTTCTACCGCATAATTCATTGTATAATTCTTTTGTTTAAAATATGTTTAAGGTAACATTTTATATGAATTTGGCATTGAATATGTAAGAAATCATGTTCTTTCTAATACCTTCAGGACTTATAGGTCTTAGTGCAAATTTGAGCTATTCGAATGTTTACACTAATGGACTTGAGATGAGGAATGTAAACTTTTATTTAAAAAAATGTGCCCACATTTACGTAGAAGGAGATTGATAAACAATTTAGGAAAAAATCACTCTCAATGCACCTGTCCGGAATTCGAAGCCCCACTTTTCCATATCCTGCAAACTAGACAAGACGAGGTTGACAACTTAGTCCACGTGCCCCCCGATGCGGGTATAAGGACTAAAAGAGCGTTCCTGGTATCAAACTGATAGTGAACTACAAATAATAGCTCTAACCTGTCTGATTTCATTCAACGGGAACTAAATATTTGAGCTCCCAACAGGATTTGAATCAAAGACTTTAAAAGGGTATTGGCATCATATGAAGAAAAATGTCTAGTATTCTTAAATATTCTTTAATATGTAGGTGACCTGGTGGTCTAGGGGAAAGGTGTCACATTTCTGTGTTGGGGGTCCGGAGTTCAATCCTCGGTCCCGGCACAGATTTATCTGATTACCAAACACTTCCTTCACCTCTGACAAGACGTGTATTAATCACAACTTGTGAATGTGTAGAATGCCAGACCTCCGCCATGGTTCGGATACCACGTTAAACTGTAGGTCCTCCATTTCATCTCACAATCACCCTACCATTACACATTAGCGTGAGTGCTTATAACTCTAACGGGTAGTAAGACGCGGTGATAATAATAATTTAATACATTATATATATATATATATATTGTGCGTGTGTGTTTGTTATTTTGTAGAGCTCCGCCCTCTCTGGCATTGTACACGCAGCAGTGACTCAAGATCTTCATAATATGATTTCCATGGTAAAAGAAATACCAGGAATTAGAAAAAATTAAGTAACGCCCTTATTATTACATAATTTAATTTGTAATGAGTCACAAATATTTGCACAGTCGGTAGCGTATTAAGCTAAACGTCACGAGTTCGATTCCCAGCATTGTCCGAAAAATGTATTATTGTAATTTATCATGGTTTATCACTCTTATTCCAAAGGCGGGTACATATAATCTGAATTACACCTTACTCATCCCTATTTCATGTCTAAGCCCAAATGGGTTAAAGTTTATTCTTAAAATTGTTAAAAATATCATGGACAAAAAATAATCTTAATTTGTCAAAAGATCATTGGAAATAACGATAACAAAGCAGACGCTATCTTTATTCGGCTATGAACAGTAATATCGTACAAGCAATAAGGTCGAACCGTTAAAAAGCTACAATGCTATTACAACCCTTATCGACTTGAGGGGATGGGCCAAGTATCTCTGTCCCCTTCTCCTCTCTTCCCGCCAAAAAAAAGTTTCGGGAGTACTGAAGCGCTGTATTGACGTGGGAACCAAGAGAGGCGTGGGATAGAAACCGTCTAGCGACATTCTTGAGACTTTGGGTAGGGAACAGGGTGGACTCTAATTGGGTGTATTTCTTCGTTTCATTAACTGCCCACCCGCCTTTTTGGTTGATGTTTGTCGTAGGCGCGGGCAACCAAATATCACAGGTCATATTTCTAGATGACGTTCGGAAGATTGCTCATTCATTCAGTTTTATTTACTATTAAAAGTTTTTAAAGTTCACTTCCTGCATAGAGTGATTATATCGGAATTCTATTTACAAACTAACTTTATTCTACGGCAGCGGTAATCAACCTTTTTGGCTCGCGTATCTCAAGATATAATTTTCTTCAAACTTTGTATCTCGAAAGTTGAAAGTTAAATATATTCTATAATCTACATATAAAATGAAAATGGCCCTCCCAGCTCGCATGTCATTACGTCTGGGTCTCTTGTGGGTAACCCTAAATCTGACCCTGATTATTCGGTGTTAATATATACACAATTTTACGTACTTCTTAATATGTCACCAGTATCCAGGTTAAAAACCATTGCCCCGGAACCTACACGATACTCAGTCGTACATTCAGTCCTCAATTCATCCCCATGAAAGGGGAACCTCACATTTAGACCAATAACACATGTCTGGGAATTGAGCCATGGATCTTCAGATCAGAATCGTTTGTAAGCAAAGTTAAGCATAAGAGCCATTTTGTCAGTATAATATATATATATATATATATATATATATATATAAATTAATATATATAATATGCAAGTTTAATATATATATTAAGACTAACTTGGTTATAGAATATTGTTTGGTTTAGTGAGACTTGCATTTGAAGGTAAGTTAAAACACAAAGGTATTTATTAGATATTTTCTTTTTTTGCGCCAGCAGTCCTCACTTTCTCTCAAATCTTATTTTGCGTGAACATATTCATGGAAAATCATCCTTAGAACACCCGGTCGGAATTCCAACCCCTACCTTCGCATTACCAGCATCCAACCTTGAATTAAACGAGAATGACGTTAAGTCCTCGTGCCTACAAATCCGGGTCGGTGTGTCTTATTTAGAATAATTAAGACTCTTCCCTTCACTAAGAATTCAAAGATTGAGTTTTTTTCAGGTACTAAACGTGTAATTAGTAGTTGTTGGTTTGTTTGTTGTTGTGCTGCTGAAAAATGTGTAGTTCTTGATGTTATAATTATGAGTACTGGCCGTCTAGGGGTATATGTTGGTTTCTAGGTTGGTATTACTTCTGTTGACCGCTTTTGGCCCGTTCTTCCCTTTCGATAAGACGGTCTTTCGTGAAGTAGGTGATACGTGGGTCTTGATGAGAGGCGTGTTTATAGAAGTCTATGGGGATGTCTTCCTAACAATCTGAGCTCCTGAAGATCCCATAGGTCTTCTCTAAGAAGGATTGGGGGTCAGTACGGTGAAACAGATGGTGAGAAGTTTCTTCTAGAGTTTATATTCGTTGAGAACTCGGCAGTGCAATCGCATACAATCGGAACGTTGCCGTTTGAAGTGGTCGATATTTTGGTATGATCGGATGTCGGAGGTGAAAGATTTGGCCAAATGGTTTCTGATGCTTGGTGAATGGAGGGTTTCACGATTGAGGAGGAAAGTATGGAACTGGCTGAGAAGGTGATCAAGAGTATATTCAAGTATTTACTAGGATTACACAGATTCGGAAAAGTTAAGTTTGTTTGTTTGTTTATAAGTAATACTTTATTAAACATCACATATCAATAATACATATAAGTAGTCTAGTGCGGTGAACCAGCCCACTACGTCACAGCTGTGTTTTTTTTACCGTTATTCCGCCCCCCTCCCGCCCCTTTTCCTCCTGCCCCTCCCCAACAAACCCTGGACATGTTGGTTCTTGCTGATTGTTAATTGTTAGGATAGAGGTGTTGTAGTTTTTTATTGCTGGCATACGCTGGACATGTTGGTTGTTAATTAATTGGTAGGATAGAGGTGTTGGGGTTATTATTGGTAGGATAGAGGTTTTTTTATTCATCAATTAGGGCGCTGTAGTTTATTTGCTGAAGCATAGAGCCACCCGGGGCTCGCGCTCCACGTCTTTCTCCTCCGATTGGTAGGATAGAGGTGTTTTTTATTCATCAATTAGGGCGCTGTAGTTTATTTGCTGAAGCATAGAGCCACTCGCGCTCCACGTCTTTCTCCTCCGATTGGTAGGATAGAGGTGTTTTTTATTCATCAATTAGGGCGCTGTAGTTTATTTGCTGAAGCATAGAGCCACTCGCGCTCCACGTCTTTCTCCTCCGATTGGTAGGATAGAGGTGTTTTTTATTCATCAATTAGGGCGCTGTAGTTTATTTGCTGAAGCATAGAGCCACCCGCGCTCCACGTCTTTCTCCGCAGGCTGACCGATAGCAAATGACGCCAGCTTCTCCAACAGTGGCAATCAGCCTTTCACTTTTCCCTCCCCACCCCTCCCTCAGAGCCGGGTTGTTCATCCTGGTTTTCCCCCCTCCCCGGTCATTACCTTCTGGGGGGCGACGTACCGAGCAATAACCTCCATTCACCTTGAGGAGTCATTGTGTTTCTCAAAATAGACACCTGTACTCTAATTATGCACAATCAGGGGCCTCGGAATCCACAGTTAGGGGCCACTACCCCTGTCACAAGTCTACTAAAATTGTTTGTTTGGTAGCGTCTGTCGAAATGCATGGAAATGTTCCTCCTACCGCAGCTATCGCACCGGACAACTTGGGTTTTTTTCCCTATGACGTAATCATTGCGTGTTATGTCGCAACCCTGGCGCCGGGCTGGCGGGCAGACAAGACAAGTTGGGACAAGAATAGATATTGACTCGGGCAGCGGGTTTTTTCCTGGCGCCAGGTTGGCGGGCAGACAAGACATGTTGAGACAAGAATAGATATTGAGGTCATTGACCCTGGCAGTGGGTTTTCCCTGGCGCCAGGTTGGCGGGCAGACAAGACATGTTGAGACAAGATTAGATATTGACCCGGGGCATCGGGTTGTCGGGCAGCCAAGACAAGTTGGGACTCGTAAATAAAACACAGATGTTACAAATATATATTTATTTATTAAACATCACAATTATACATTTTTACAGGAATGACGCATATATTCGTTCATACGTTTTTCTACCGTGTCTCTTAGATGCGTTAGTAAAATTGTTTTTAGTTCACAATCCAACATGTAATAGTCCAAACCGATTACTTGACGTGTATAGTAAGTAGCACTGATAAGATCCAGGTTTTTGATGTGCGTTTCCACCGTAGGTTGTTCTAGGTCGATGACATCCGTCGATTCTGTTAGCGTGTCGCATACATCCACGACGAGTGTGTCGATCAAATTGTTGCAATAGCGCGCGACGGGTGTCGACCACATGTCCCGTCGGTCGACGGCGACGTCGATGAGGTCCCACACCTCACAAAGACGCGCCCAGCTAGGTGCTAGATAGGCGACCCGTTTGATTCCGGCGTCTTGTTTCTCGTTGATGACGACCATACGGTCACCACACATACGTCTCAGAGAGATTTCGTGATTAGTCAGGCTAATCTTCTGAGGAGGTTGAGTGTTGGTGAAAAACTTTGATATGACCGACTTGTAGGTGCTCAGTTCTTGCCATTCTGTACGGTTAAACACGGCGCAGTTCCCTCCACATTTTTCTAGTTGGACATAGGGCGTAAAGTTGTTCTTGACACTCATGCCGACGATGACTCGCTTGGCGTCGACTCCATCCAGCGGGAACAATGTGTTGAAAATACTGGTGACGGCGAGTGGTTTCGCAGGTTTTGCTTTGCTAACGCAAACGTCTTGACCTTCCATGATGCTCAGTGGTTATGGCCGGCACACCGCCGGGACGCCCTTTTTATAGGCGCACGCCGTCTGGACACGGCCTCTTGAAGGGCGACATGCCCCTACAGTCTTGAAAAATCTATTGTAATATCTCACCACCTTAGCGTCGTTAGTCTTGTTGTGCCGACATACTGGCGTCAGGGTTGCGACATAACACGCGATGATTACGTCATTGGGAAAACCCAAGGTTGTCGAGGTCACGATATATTCTTGTCCTGACTTGTCTGCCCGCCAACCTGGCGCCATCATTCTTGTCTTGACGACCCACCAAACTGTCGCCATGTATTCAGCCCTGATATATATTTACGGTCATTACTTATGCATTTTTTTTAATGTACGGAAACATTACATTTATTTGTTTAAGAAGTATTGGGAGGGTCGGGTACACGTTATGGCCGTTGGAGGCAGTGGATTCATATCTCGCTCAGGGGGATGGTGGTTTTTATACACTCCCTCACACCACATAAACGCTGGAACCATTCTAACTTACTCCTTCGGTCCGTGACTGTTACACACATCCATGCATTGAGAAAGACGATACCAAACAAACAATTTTAGTATACATTGGTGCCGGGGATAGCGGCCCCTAACTGCGGATTCCGAGGCCCCTGATTGTGCATAATTAGAGCTGCGACATAACACGCAATGATTACGGCATAGGAAAATACCCAGGTTGTCCGGTCCGAGAGCTGCGGGTGGAGGAACATTTCCATGCATTTCGACAGACGATACCAAACAAACAATTTTAGTAGACTTGTGACGGGGGTAGTGGCCCCTAACTGTGGATTCCGAGGCCCCTGATTGTGCATAACTAGAGATGCTAGAGTTGCGACATAACACGCAATGATTACGTCATAGGAAAAACCCAGGTTGCTGAGGTCACTATCTATTCTTGTCCCAACTTGTCTGCCCGCCAGCCCGGCGCCAGGGTTACGATGATTACGTCATTGGGAAAACCCAAGGTTATCGATGTCACTTGTCTTCCCGGCAGGCTGGCGTCAGGGTGGCGAAGGAGGAGGAATGACCGGGGGAGGGGGAAAACCAGGATGAACAACCCCGGCTCTGAGGGAGGGGTGGGGAGGGAAAAGTGAAAGGCTGAGTTACAGAAGCCAGCGAGCCAGCTTGTGTCATTTAATATCGGGCATCCGGAGGAGAAAGTACCTCTTGTCTCATGCTCCCACAACGCTCTAAAACTCCAACACCTCAATCCTTAATTAGCATAAATTAATTAATTAATAATTAAAAGGCCGTCAGGAGAGGTTCAGGCCTTGTGACGATGGAACCAATGCTCATTCAACATAAGACAGCACTAGCTAGAGGTTCAAAACGATGAATAAAAACCCAAATATAGACCGTTTTTGATATAAACGCTCTGACATATAGGCAGTTTTATGTATAAATGACTGTTACGAAACGACCCCCCAGACCGTTTTCGATATAAACGCTCTGCCGCTGCCCGAGTCAATATCTATTCTTGTCCCAACTTGTCTTGTCTGCCCGCCAGCCCGGCGCCAGGGTTGCGACATAACACGCAATGATTACGTCATAGGGAAAAAAACCCAAGTTGTCCGGTGCGATAGCTGCGGTAGGAGGAACATTTCCATGCATTTCGACAGACGCTACCAAACAAACAATTTTAGTAGACTTGTGACAGGGGTAGTGGCCCCTAACTGTGGATTCCGAGGCCCCTGATTGTGCATAATTAGAGTACAGGTGTCTATTTTGAGAAACACAATGACTCCTCAAGGTGAATGGAGGTTATTGCTCGGTACGTCGCCCCCCAGAAGGTAATGACCGGGGAGGGGGGAAAACCAGGATGAACAACCCCGGCTCTGAGGGAGGGGTGGGGAGGGAAAAGTGAAAGGCTGATTGCCACTGTTGGAGAAGCTGGCGTCATTTGCTATCGGTCAGCCTGCGGAGAAAGACGTGGAGCGCGGGTGGCTCTATGCTTCAGCAAATAAACTACAGCGCCCTAATTGATGAATAAAAAACACCTCTATCCTACCAATCGGAGGAGAAAGACGTGGAGCGCGAGTGGCTCTATGCTTCAGCAAATAAACTACAGCGCCCTAATTGATGAATAAAAAACACCTCTATCCTACCAATCGGAGGAGAAAGACGTGGAGCGCGAGCCCCGGGTGGCTCTATGCTTCAGCAAATAAACTACAGCGCCCTAATTGATGAATAAAAAAACCTCTATCCTACCAATAATAACCCCAACGCCTCTATCCTACCAATTAATTAACAACCAACATGTCCAGCGTATGCCAGCAATAAAAAACTACAACACCTCTATCCTAACAATTAACAATCAGCAAGAACCAACATGTCCAGGGTTTGTTGGGAGGGCAGGAGGAAAAGGGGCGGGAGGGGGCGGAATAACGGTAAAAAAACACAGCTGTGACGTAGTGGGCTGGTTCACCGCACTAGACTACTCATATACAAATAGAATATACAACAAACACCAGCCCCATCCTACAAAGTGATTTTTTTATTCTTTACATGTACCCGCCCTTCTGGCCACACGGTCTAAGGTGTCAAACACAAAACAGACTGAATTGTCGAGGTTTCTAATCTCAGCCGGTTGTGAACTGGAGGTATTTTACACTTATAATGTATCACTGTGGTTTTATCCATTTCTCGCCAAGCTAACGCAGGTGCATTTTCTCTACCTATATCTGACTCCATAGTTTAAGCCGTGAATAACTCTAAGGTGGGGATCTGTCATGCACATTGCAGCTTTAGATGGGAAATTTTTAAATTAAAATAACAAGCTGTCATTAAATTCCAGGACAGCCTTGAAATATATTCAACTATTAAGGTAATCATGCGAAAAAAATTATACTCTCTGTTTCTATTGGAGAAATATTGGATTTATTTTAGCAAAAAAAAAAAAAAAAAGGAAAGAAGTTTTACTATTTATAAAAGAAACTCCAAAAATTCTAATCTTCGCTCGCGTTCCATACATGTCCACCTCAAAGTGTTTAACGTGCACTTTCTAAGCCGACTGATTATATTAACACATGATATATTAACTAACTTACATCTAGAACAGACATAACATCCAACCCCAATCCTTTAATTCATAGCTGTGAAAGGGAAAAAACACATTTCACCAATCAATTTTTCTCCAGCCATGCTGGATATCGAAGCCTGGACCCTTATCTCAGGAGGTAGTCACGCTACTGAGGGAGCTAAGTTGTCTATGTTCTCTTACGATGAATGCGAGGAATGTTTTAACTTAATATCCAGATCGTTCTAGTTGTAGTTTGAAATAAGGAAATAAGGACAGCAATCAGAAGAAGAACAATAATAATTGAGAGAAGACGGTATCGTTAACTTACCGTGACAAAACAATAGGTTCCGGCTGAGGAGAGCATTACGGCCCATGAACATGAACCCAACTTACTCGTCCCCTCGTCACGGGGCAAAATGAATTAATTAAGAGGTAATGAAAGTTTCATTCCACGAGAAAACACAAGCTAGAAGCGAGATAGCGTATTAAGTGAGATATTCACATTCACTCCTACCCGTTCCACGTTTTGACTAACGAAATGTACAGATCTTTTCTCCTCCTACCTCTTCTATCCATCCTTACAGCAACCCCCCCCCCCCAAAAAAAAATGCTTTTCCAAAACAAAAGGGAACATAGTGTTCTCTTTGAATAAATTAGTACAAGACAAAGGGATGTGACGTAGAAATTAACGTCAGAGCAAGTGTAAATGTAAGAAGATATAGGTAGGTCTATAATTTTCTTTATTTAAATTCTCTTTAATCCGACAGAAGTTGCAAAGTAAGACGGAAGTAATGAGAGGAATTGGTATGATTATAATTAGATTCAGCAGGCAGATAAAGATACCCCTACTTTAGAAGTAGGCCTACTCTGAGTCCATTCGATCACATTCCGAATGATTCCTACGACTAGTAATACCGTCCGTAACTTTTTATCACAATGTTAGGAGAGCCATTTGGATCAAAACAACACTTTAATTGATCATACGCCAACATACACTTATGTTTAAATATACATACACACATACTGTACCGTAGGAAAGGTGACAATGAAAAATAGCAAAAGATTATTTTACAAACATTAGTTACTTTCGGCAAATGTTTGCAATTAAAAAACATTCTGCTATCTGTCACCACCATAAACCGGTTGTATATACAAATATACATACACGTACATACAAGCATACACATTTTCACACATAAATAAATATGAGCAAATATATATATATATATATATATATATATATATATAAACATCAAACAAACCTGCATCGAAAGTTCGAAACACATACACAAATTCCTTAAAATTCAAATATATATATATATATATATATATATATATATATATATATATATATATATATATATTATATATATATATATATTAAAAATTGCCCACATGTTGCATATGCACACACAGTCCACACGCAAATAAACATATATAGTGTATTTATCTGTTATCATGAATCATTGAAAAAATCCTATAAGTATTTTACAGTAGCCCCATGGCTTCTTTGGTGCTGACTGACAGTTAAAAGCTGATTTCTGAAAGTCAACATTTAGTTATATAACTAAATTTTGACCGTCAGAAGTGACAGCTGCTAAACACATGTTTTTGCAGATCATATGGTTCGGCGTAGGGATACATAATTTGGTCTTGTAAAGTTTCAAAGCCGTCAGCTCTCAACTGTGAGCTGTCAGTCGGCACCAAAAAAGTCATGGGGCTACTGTAGAAACCATAATTAAGGTTACTGTTCGTAGTTAAAATAGTTTTTTTTAACATCGTTTTTAAGGTGTTATAATGGAATACATTCAAAATAATTAATATTTAAATGTGTTCTACTATAAACTTTACATAAAAGCGGTAAATGAGTACTCTGCCATCTAGCGGACACATGTTGAGTCAATGATATATTACTGACCTTAATACACACGATGTTTGCTTGGCCCGTTGCCTTAGATACGGTGAATTCATTTTTCAACACATCATTTATTTTGGAGAAAATGGGTTTCTATATTTTGTTTATTTAAAGTCTGTAACATAAAGTCTGTAGCGAAACTTCGTCCTGGCTTACTTTGAAGACAAGCCAGCCGAACAGACCTCGTGTCTATTTTAATTTTTACTTTCATTCGACATCGTCATTTGTGCCAAGAACTAGTGTTTTTTTAAAGTATTGTGTTGTGTTTAACAGCAAGAGGATTAAAACGAGTAAGGTAGTTAGTTAGATAATAAAAACAAACTTTGAAAGTTAGAACAACATCTTAAAGAAAATAATGGTCTAAGATATCACTCTCGTGTAAGACTAGACTTCCGATGCAAGGAGATCGAAGTTCGAATCTCAGTCGGGTATACTGAAGTCGGTTTTTCCAAATTGATTTTCCACTCTTCCTCCATGCCAATTCAACCTTCCTCATACCTAGGTCATTATTGTAATTAGTACATAAGCGTACAAACTGAACAGGTAGAAAGATGCGGTGCTAAAAAAAACGGGTGTGTGTACTTATGTACGTGCGTGAGAAGTTATACTTCTTTGGCATCATTAAAAAATAGTTTTTAATTGCATGCAAATAATTAATTACAATAAAATGATAAACAGACTGGAAAAGGATAGTCAACACAGTCAATAAAGTTCAGTTTAAATTTGAAAAATTAAATAAATAAATATTTATTTTCTTACATTAAGTGTAACATAAATTCTCTCATTATTCGAATGTTATTTTTTCTTTATTTTGTAAATATTAAATAACCAATAATAAATATTTAACAATAATTTAATCATATTTAGTATTAATTATGTTAAATAATAACATTTTAATTTATATCAATAAATAATACATACGGATAGTTAACCTCAATTATAATGGAGCACTTGAAAAGGTCTATTAGCACAATTTCTTTCACTAATATTTACGAATAGTAAATAATATTAATCAAAATATTCAATTTAAATCACCTTCCGCACTTGTATGAAACTAAAACACGTGTTGTGAATGTAGAAACTAGAAACATGTGGATAAATATTATATATATGAAAACAGTGATCAGAGGCGACGAGCGTACCAACATGCGCGACTAACAGAGGTTCTATTTCTATTTTGTTGGTAGCTTTTTTTTTTCGAGACTTAGTGAGCGGTTTAGCTTCAACCTGTTACTTTTGTGTTATAGTGATGCGCGCGCATCTTAAAATTTCACTCTCATCATTTTTTCATAACGCGCCTAAAGAAGTATAACTTTAAAAAAAAGAAGAGGATATTATATAATAGGTCTATTAACGATTTTATGATGATTTTTCAGTAGTTGTAACGTAATTACTATACAATAATACACTTTCTGTGATTTTAATTTTAAATTACTCGCTGAGGTGGAAACGCAATATCTTGTTTGTCGGGGATGGAAGGTCAGGGTTCAAATACTGATCGGGTCAGCTGATATTTTCCACTCTACTTCCCAGGTTGTTACTCTAAATTCTACCTTAATAATCACTATCTCATTGGTGTAAGTGTGTAGATATCCCAAACGATTAGCAGGATGGGGAGCACAAAAACAGTGTTAAATTATTTGTATACAAATACATTTAGGCATTATAATTATTTGACCGTGTGAATAACCTTTAAAAAAATCCAAACCATACCGGTGCCCAAATACGACAGAAAAGTATTCTATATTTATCTTACAGCATTCGAAATTGACACTACCTATTAAACGTGACCAATGAACAGCACGTGACTTGAAAGAAGATTTATTAAAGTTTTGAAATGTTTGATAAGGTACTTCTGTGGTGATTCAACTAAACACAATGTGAGTATATATTGTTATTTGTTGAGGAATAAAAATGTCTAAAACCGGAAGGTTAGGGGAGGATGTTTAAGTGTTTGAAATAACGGAATATTTATTTAGGGACTAATATGAACAGCCAATCACACAACAACCGATTGGTTAAGGAGTCCGGTTATACATGTCCAGGACCCTAAATAAATTATATTCCAGGTGGCATCTTAAAATACTATGTAACCTTTGTTTACTCTGAACGATATCAAGCTTACTTGACATAGTTCTACTATGATACAGCCTCTATGATAGGACCATCAAGGTAAGAATTCTTGCTACCTTTCAGGATAGACGGAGTGTATAGTTCAATTTTTATGGCAAAGGCCTTTTAGAGAATAATACAAACATGTTTTTTACGGCTAAAAATGAACATTTTACTGTTTTATTAATGCTTTTTCATATGTATAGAAAATATCCATTAAAAGTGGAAGAAGTACTATATAATATGACATGACGTATGAATGCGTGAAAGTGTGTCTAGTCACCTCAAGATGCCAGCCAAGTTGGAATGTAGACCTACACATTCGTCTTATTAACCAATTAATATATTCCTTGATTCTGACAAGGGTTGGGCGTTTTTAATGAAAGAGTGACAGCTTCAGTTAAGTTAGTGTAGAAGTTTATTTGTTTATACAACTACCCCCTTTTTCTTTTTTATGAGTATGCATTAAATACTCTTTAAAAAACACAAAAAAAGTGATCATATAGGGTCGTAGGTTGGCATTAAAATAATTTTACTATCAAAATTAGCAAAACAATTTTAATACTTGTAGCTACTTTGATATTCCTTTGAGAGATTTTAAAAAATAGCCTGATTTTCATAGTTTTTATGAAATTCACCAATAGATAAGCCTATACAAGAGTCAAAATACATTTATCTTTCATTTTCCAAAATCCTTTCAGTAATATACTTACCAAGTAATGTAGAAACTACTGACATAAAGAGTTTTTGATCAGCTTTGAAAAATATAAATCAAAAAGTTGGTTCTTTACATCACAAGTTAATCAAAGAATATTCCTTCAAAAAATAGACATGGAAATATATTATATCAAAAGCCCCCCCTCCCCCCCTTTTTTTTAAAAAAAGTAAAAGTTTCCCAATCCTCTCTATTTCTTAACTTCCATGCAATCTCACGACTTCCAAATACTTCAAAACTGAGGCCCTTATCGGTCTCCCTCTCCTCCATTGGTATACAGGAGCCATTC